>CM069867.1:68772176-68924676 GCA_036172795.1 Pelodytes ibericus
CTGGATGAGCATCATGGTATGGTAATCCACAGCAGCCAGAGAGAGCTAGAGTTTAGTCCCCTGTGACCTGGCTGGGTTTGCCTTCAGTGACCAGGTTATGGCAGTGATGGCAAACATTTTCAGCCCAAGTAACTTGGTATCCTGCAGAGCAATGGGCACCGATCTCAAATTGCCACTTTCCTTGATATTATGTTTCCATTGCTCATTTTAGTTTACCCCTCTCTCTGTTATTGTACCCCTTCCATGTGTTGCCCCTCTGTGTGCTCCACTTCATGTATGATGGTGACCATTCACTCACAGACTCCAGAGCGCCATAGGTTCCCCATCACTGGGTTAGGGTGTTAACCAATAGCCGAGGTGTACAGTAACATTAAATCTGTGCAGACCATGTTAGATACTCAAACTGAGTACAAACTCTGACGTGCAGGACCAACCGTCCCTAGACTCGGCTATAGAAAGATATTTCCAAGGCAGACACTTTACTATTAGACCTCATCTTCCTTCTAAGGCTTGAGTCAGAGGTTGTCCAATCTGTAACCAGGATCTTGTACCTTTTTTTTTTTTTGTGTCACTGCTAAAGGGGTTTTGAGAGATCTTATATACTTATATCTTATAATATATATCTTATAGATCTTATATAGTGTGAATTGGGTCCATTGCAAAGTGCTTGACATTGTAAGACAGGTATCCGTAAAATTACTTGTTGCTTGAGGGATCTATATGTGCAGTTAGCAGAGCTGTGCCTCGAGCTACTGTACAGAAACCTACTGATCCAAAATGATTTAATCATCCTGTCTGAACCCAGAATCTTGTCCTTTGTGTCCCCTCTTCCATTACATTTACCCAAGTGGAGTGATGAGTGCCCCCACATTCACCTCTTTCTGCCTGATCTGTCCTAAATCTTTTTCTTTCCCTTCTTTATCACTACCTCAGAGAGAGAGTGCTACTTGACTGTATGCCTGCTCACTGTCATATAACTTTACGCAGGATAGCTGTGAGGTGAGCTTTTGTCATGGAGATCTCTGTCAGTGGAGACCCTAGATCTCTGCTTCACAGTAACTGGCTGAGATATGCTAGAATTTCCTGCTAGATAATTCCTGCTACACCTACCCTTTGCATAATGGTCTTGTATAGAAACGGCTTCAGACTATAAGAACTTTTCTGGTCACAAGAAGTTAAGATCTATTTGTTCTAGTTGAGAGCTTTATACAGGTCTCCGGTATTCTGAATTCCTCTACAGTGCACAATGGAATTATGATATTTAGCCTCTGGTTTTTATAAAGCAATAGATAAGTTGATAAAACAACATGAATACAAATATGACTTGGTGGTTTAGCTATACTGGAGCAGGATAATATAATTCTTCACTCAGATCTTTTTTTCTTCTTCCTGTGTTTAATTAGCCATGTTATTGTGGCTGGACACTTCTCACATTGGCAAAGTTTCCATATTAGTTTTGGAATATGATTTCTATGTCATGTTCTTTCAATGAGGGCGTTCGTATAGAGAGATTACTCTGTCCTGATGAGCTAGCAATCTACCACATTGTGCTCATGCCAATCCCTCTGAAAGCCGCCTATAATCGCTAAATACGGCTCAGCATCCCAGCTGTGACGGTCACGGTCTTGGTCTTGGCATCACTTTCTGGTCCAGCCTTCCAGTCTCCGTGATGACGGTCTGTGTAGAGCAAGCAAAAGTCAACTCAAGGGCGTCCTCCTACCTGACCCTATTGATCCCCCTGCTGTAAATCCGCTCTTCATTTGTCATTACATAAGTCTTACGTTGTGCTGTTAATGTCCTGGATATCATCTGTTCTAGCACAGGGTGGGTGTCTCTGTGCTTCTTTCTCCCTCTGGGGAGCAGGCTAAATGCCCATTCAGAGCTGAGTGTGTGAGATGCTCTCTCATAACGAGCTTCCAGATACACATGCCTGCTGTCAGTGATGAGGGTGTGGTGTTTGCAAAGCCTGTATAATGTTTTTTTTTCAGGAATGACACTAGCAATAAGGAAATGGTGATTAGAAAATGTACCTATCTGTTCCATATGTCTCATATACGATGGCTGCAGGCCACAATGAGGGAGATGCATAAATTTACATTAGATCTGTGTTGGTTTCCATACTTGGTACATAAATCATCTCAGACCATGATACATAAACTTATTGACAATATAACTTCTTCCCCAGAGAGGCTACAAGTATGAGAGCCACTTAGAAGCCAGCTAAGGCTGAAACTCCTGTTTTATTGGTGGTAGAGGCGTTATTAAACACCATGCAAGTCGAAGGCCTGCTTTTTTTCCCCATCAGAAATCTTCCGGTTATAGTGTTACAACCACCACTATGGATTCTGGGTAGACATAAGGTCAACGTAGATCGCCTCTATGTGCCTTGATATCCATTTTATGCATTATATGCATGCTATATTCAGGACTGCCTTTCAAATATAACCCAGCATAGAGATCCAGGGCCAGTAATGAAATCATTTAACTGATACTTTGTGCCTGTTTGGGAGTCCCTTAATCTTCTATTACAGATTACACGTTTAGCACAAATGTTTGGTCTTCGGATTACTATCCGTTCTTGTCATTGCCAGTTATATAATCACTGGGTCACACGTGTCTGCCTCTTTTGGGATTGTAAAGCTGCCTTTTGCACGACTCACCAAAGATCATGATTTGCTGTGAGTTTATTCTGGGTTCAGCAAATTAACCTGGTGGGTGAGGAGATCTGCCATTTCTTGCACCACAGAACTATATGTGCACATCAGGTGCCTGGTCTGTATTCAGATACACAGAGCACAGACTTGCTGAAACAAAAAGCAGCTTAAAGCTTTGTTTGTACAACCTGGAGATAGTTCTGCAAAGTAATTTAGTTTTGCAATGCACCAGTAGTCACATTGTTTAAATAAATGCGTGCCAAAAAAATTACAGGAACCGGACCTACACCACAGACACATAATTTGGGGGGGGGGGGGGGGGTGGATGGAATGTTTGATGTGACGACTATTCTATTTAGTTAGCTCAATCCTCAATAACTCTTATCAACCTTTCCATACAACAATGCCACAATTGTAGTCTTTATAAAACACAGAAGGTCAACTCCACAGGTTTTATCTACGCAAGGCTTGTAGACCAATAGACTAAGTAGCACTACAACCAATGAATTACCTAAAGGCTTATTATTTCAATACATAACTCAAAAGATTTCCATTATGACTTATAACTCCTGACACTTTGCTGTGCAGGAGAGAGACCTGTCACAAATTGGACACTTTTCTGCACTTGATTTTTATACATCGGCTGCACCAGCGCAACGAGCAGAGACCGAACCTTAATCTACGCAGTCGGCCTAGATGGCGAACACTCACGAAATTAGTCGGGAGTCTGCTTTATACATTGTTGCACACACCAATTGCGCCAGTATTTGCCGTAACCCGCTGGTGTGCCGTGCTTTTTATACATGCCTCAGATAGTGTTTTATTTGTAGCGTTTAGGAGCCAGCCTGGTGGGGTTTTTTTTTTTTTTTTGGAGCAAAGGAGAACTAGGTTTTAAATAAAAGTTAGGAAAAAGCAGTGAAGATTTTAAGAGCCAGAGCTCCCGGGGTTTTAAGAGCCAGAGCTCCTTTCTTGCTGGAGAGACGGATCACCAGTGTTTACGGGAACTCTCCCTAAGTACCAAAGGTTGCAAGTATAGGTTATCGCCTTAATGACAACACACCCTTGGTGGAACCGCCGGTGGTATATCACCAATGACTTTGCTGAAACACTACCAGGTACCCAGCAAGAGGAGCCCGATTAGGATGGCACAGGACAACAGGCAAACGGAGAGTCACAAAACAGGCGGGGTCTCAGAATGGAGATATACGGATAACCAGGTCACAAGTAGAATCGAGGCAGGCAGCGGACATAGCTTGGTCAGAAGCAGCAGGGTCATACACGGATTAATACAGGAGCGCAGGAACAAATGGATCAGAGAGATACGGGTATTCAGGAAAGAATAGGGTCAGGAGTCAGAATTCAGGGTCAGAAATCAGAATATCAAAATACTGTCAGGAGTCAGAACGCTAGTAAGGGACACAAGGCACTATCACAGGTAAAGGTAACCTGTGAAATGAGTGTTCAAATACTCCTTAATGACCAGGACACCCCTCTGGTCAATTTGGCAAAGGAAGGGTTAATTTGATAAATAGCCCTTTAACTGGGCTCATGAATATTCATTAATCACCCGCACAACATCACTGAACACGCGGTCCCGCTGAGCTCGCAGGCGGAAGCGCGTCTCAGCACGGGGAGATGCTGGGGCTCTGACACGAAGCCCCAGCCAACGGGACAGCCTCCTGCTGATTCGCGATGGCGGCGGACCAGGAGGATTATTAAGGTGGGTGGCAGCCAGCGTTTCCGGCATTTATATTATTGTTATACATTTATTAAGTAGCCATTATTACATAACACATTTCAGTTGCATGGTGTCGCACACTGAGTGGGCACTAAGGGTTAAATATAGTTACCCAGTGCAGGGTACTGAGCCCTAAAGAATGCAAGAAGGGTTTGTGCAGTTTCAACTTGCAATTTCCTGAAAAAAGCATTTAACGAATTGAGCTTACGCACTGAGACATGCTGCAGGAAACCAGACTGGCACCACATCAGGGACATGAATCCACATCCAGAATTCACAGTTTATAATCCTGCTTTATACAGGGTCAAATCCTGCTCCGAATGCACTTCCACTTTACAGCCTATTTATAAGGATCCAGTTCAGATGTGCCACCTATTTATAAATACAGACTCCTGTACAGACTCCTTCCGGATAGTCACTGTATTTAATGTTTTACAAAGAATGATAGTTGCATATCTCTGGCTTCTAAAAATAATTTGACTGGCTCCTAAAGTCTACAAATATCTCCCAAACCCTGCAGGAGTACACACCCCAAATACTGCCCAGAAATTACAACTAGAAGAACTGTTAGGCGTTTAAAACCAATCAGCCCCTGTTTTAATGAACATTTTCGGTCTGAGAGCAAGCACTAGGACACTTACTTTCTCTAGTGTCTGCTCATGGTGATAAGTAGAGATGCTCCATTATTGCAGTGTTGGACTCTTAGACCAAAGACTATTCCGACTTAACTCCTACTTTTTGGATACTTGATATATTTGTGTACTTCATCGTGAAAACTCGATAGAGCGTTTGAAATGCAAATCTGCCAGACGGGTCAAATTTACGAATAGTTTTAAAAAGTAGGCGTTACACCCTATTTAACCACAATACTTTTTGCACCATTAATATTTGTGGGAGTTGTGGGAACTTCAGGTTATAGCATTGTTCTGATGGCTAAACTTGGGAATATACATCTCTCTGATGCTCAGCTGCAGTGGATACATTGGATGCACTTTATCTGTAGATCAAACATTAGCCATCAGTCAAAGCAACTTAATCTACATGTTTCACCAGCAAATACATAGCTTAAATCACATTCCTTGTAGTATAAGGAACTGATACATCCAGAATTGTAAAGGGTACATTGACAGAGAAACCCAGAAGTGTGCTGAAACCAGCTGTATGTGCACTTGTCATGTGTTTTCCATAGAGGTCTGTCACACAGTTGCTATCCTCCTGTAAGTTTTGCACTGGCAAACTAGATTCCAGTCTTTTTGATCCAGTGAGAGTACAGTGGATTTAAAAAAACAAAACTTAAAGGACCACTATCTGCACACTGTTTGTTTGAAACATTGCACCATGTGATGGCATTTTGAATAGAGATGCTCTTATTGAAGAACGTAAAGTACTGTATTGAGCAGTGTGTTTGTGTCTGTGGCCCTAACATGGGCAGACAACATGGGTCACATGCTAAACATGTCTGACCCCTGATACAGCTATACAAGCAGACTGCATTTGTTCTCCTTATTAAGGCATTTCTGTTTGCCTAATCTTGATGCAGTCTTACAATCAGACCTAACTGAATATTTTGTGACCATTATCCTTTGACTTATACACTTACAAGGTTAGGCAGGTAGTGATAGCCGCATGCATTTCCTTGGAAAAACAAATCCTGTCCAATTTACAGGTTGAACACTAGGATATCAGTAAGTCGGTCTTGACTGGAGTTTTTATTTTTTTAAAGATCTGATCTGTTTGATATCTGGTAATTTATGCAGCTAAGATTTGGATGATGAAATGAGTTCTTGACTTGCTTTGGCCCTTACAACAGGCCCTTTTTATCCATAGTTTTTTGATTCTTTTGAAAAGCTCTGAGGTTCGCCAGTCACTGGGATTAAGGTTGACCTGTTGGTGACTTGTTCAGCTAGTCTGGATAACCATAAACCAGGGATATTTATCAAGGATAAGCCGGCTGCTGTTTTGTAGTATATTATTTTCAAAATATTTATTTTTAGAAAGTTTTAAGACCGAGTAGGTAGACCTCTAACTCCCCTCTTAGTGTAGAACAACAATTCACACTATGCTTGGCCAGTCATTGCTGCTAGATATCTACATGCAATTGTTACTGCTGAAACCTTTTATTTCTAGACTTTTTCTTCCCTTTTCCATCTGTATTATGAGCTCCAGGTGTTTAATTCCCTCTCGGCATATTGCTGGAAGATCAAATGCATTGCTCTGGTGTTAGATCATCATTCCAACACAAGGTGAAATTAATAATAGAATCAAGCAAGCGAGGTAAGATCAGGGGGCGCTGGCTGAGGTCTCGTTCATCCTTTTTGTCTTGTTTGTTTAAGCCATTAAAATAAAGCCTGTTTGAGTTCACTGAGAGTTCTTAAAGGGACACTTTTTTTCCCCAATTGTGCTTCTAAAGTAGTAGCCCCTGCCGTGCCCCTAATATGAAGATAAACTGGTCTTTATATTTTATAGTACATGCCAGGTTATCTTCTGGAAGGCAGCTGCCCCAGCGGTGTCTGTCTGTTGGCAGTTCTGATCGGACGAGCCTCCTTTGCTGTTCGGCTTTGCTCCCACTAACTGTCGGCACGCGCCATCATCCATGTCGGCTCTGTCTCGATCCTGAGGTAGAGCTGAGAGTAAACGTGCATGTACCTCTAAAGATACACTTCGGGTTTACTTTCAAGAAGGAAGAAAAACATCCTGCTTCCTGAAGCAAAGATTAAAACAAAGTTCAGTTTTTCTTTACTGGTTATATTTAAGGTATCACACCGCTAGGCTGCCCCAGTCTAGCTCCTGTCTAGCTCCTGTCTCTCTGAATGACTGCTTTGTTGCAAGATACTGTTTACATTTCTGTTACAATGTTTATTGCACCCGCGCTTCCGTTTACCAGTGTTTGAACTGGATGAAGCAAGGCTTGACAAATGTTTGTAGACCTTGGGCGCCAAACAGAGCCAGGGAGGTAGTACTTCCATAGACGTCTATGTAAAGCAATCAAAAAAAAAAATGTAGGTGCCAGAAACATGGATTTTGCCCCCCTTGCTCCCGGGATTGGTCAAGCCCTGGATAAAGTGTCAATTATTTTGTTTTTGTTAAATTAACCAGAGAATGCAATGTTGCCTTTTGAGATCAGGCCACGCACCCAGTTTTAATCAAGGCGTCCCCACCCCTCCATGTTTTGAGCCCTATAGATTTCTCATCATCACAGACTTCGGCACTAAATAAATGATGGTCAAACTTGTCACTGCAGAGGTTTGGGAACTACATATTCCATGATGCTCTGTCAGTAATAATGCTCAGTGAGCATCATGGTATATGTAGTTCTAAAAAAAAAATCGTACATTGAATATACATGCCAACACATAGCTATGTCATAAAGCAAGTGAGGAGGACTGTTCTGTATTGGTGGTGCGTATGTCTATAGGGAGCATGGAAATGATGCCTCTGTGTAAAATATTCCAGCCTTGAATTTAGGAGAGAGCAGTAGGGGTTTTTAATGAATTAGTCAAGCCTTCTTATATTCTACCTTTAAAGAAACCCACGTTTAAATGTATGTGAAAAAAGTATTTTATGATGTGTAGCAAGACATTTATTTATTTATTTTGTATCCACTTTTAGGTACAAACCATTTTTCCCGATACAAGAGCAGGCTCCTGGTGGTATCGATTTGGAGGACCGAAACTTGACTTTACAAGATCTGGGATTAGCTGAAGGCCGCCTAAAGGTTTCTGTGCTAGATTGCAGCAGGTAATTATTTAATACGTTTTACTTCCAATAATTTCCCTGTTGGACTCTATTGGCCAAGTACAGGTTATATGACAAAAACCACTGGTAATCCAGTAAAATTGCTGCCCACATATTTCCTAGTTTGCCCCTGTTACTGCTCCTTTTTAAAAGGAAGCTATATCTGATCTATAAGGCAGACCTATCATAGTCTTGGCCTTCTCTTATTAATTGTTCTACCTCCGAGGAAGCCATATATCTTTGCTCTTCAGTACTGTTTATGCAATGATCAGGAACCTAGTGCCCTCCTGCTGTTAGAATACAGAGACCAGCCTGCTGAGGATCATCCAGATTGTAGTTCAGTTACAGATGCAGAGTTGATGATCATTATTACAGTTTTGTCTGCTTTTAATGCTCCCATCGTGTTGGGAGTGCAAAATAGTGTGTACCTGATTTCTGTAACCTATATTACCCCACCGTACAAATGGTTCACACACACGTGATGTGACTCCTGTTTAAAGACCACTTCTATCTGATTTTAAAGTGCTTTAGCATGATGTTTAGCTTTTACTTTTCTTTGGATGTCTCCATGAAACTTCCAGGGGGCCAAGTCCATGCAGTGTTTATTGATCAGAGACACCAAACTCTCCTCCAGCTAGAGAGGAAAAGCTTATACACAGAGGAGCGTGAGTCTATATATAGATATAGATTAGATATAGATATATATATAGTTTTTAGGCTGCTGTAATGTCTGTCTGCTGTTGGTCCTTTCTTCGTCCTGTTAGGGTAGGCAGCTATAGATCAGTCCTTTTATCAGCCAGCTTGCAGTAAACATTTATTCCCCTATAGAAAATGCAAGCTTATAGATTTCCTGGCCTTCATGTAGCCTGTTAAGCTAAATGTAAAGGCTGATCAGACTGATAAATGGATAGTTCCGATACCTCCCAATGGACAAACACCTTGACTGCAAAGTGCCATAAACCAATAATGTTAATGTTGATCTTTCTCCTTTCGCAGCTTTACAAGTATCGTTGCACATAATGTATCCTAATCTTATTCGTTTTCGTCCTTGTGTGCCCTGCACCCCACTGCTGCCGGCGGGTTTAGTTTTTTTTTTTTTTTTTAATGCACTTGATAGCACAGCAGGTAGACAGAGCCCCTCTGAACTTGTTCAAACACGGATCTATTACCTCTTTGTAAAAATGTTCTGTAGCAGCTGGTTGGTTGATTGAGCCCCATTGTCCTGTGAATAGACTCTGGTTTCCAGCATTATTAATATTTCAGTGAGCATATTCATAATTTAGTATTCTTACCTCAGTTGTTTTGATAAACAAGAAAAGGACTTGGCATATCCATTGTTTATAGTAAAATTATTGGCGGTTTCCTCATTACTTGCCTGGCTCTTTAAGATTTAAAGAGACATCTCTCTTTACCGCTTATTGGATTTTTAGTCCTTTGCGGCAGCGTGGTGTAAGCTGATCTGCAATGTACACACAGTGCTGCTTCCTTCCTGTTTGTAACTACAAAACCCTATGATCAACAGGCGGAGTTGGGGTCTAACCGCGTGCCCTCTGGGTATGGAGCAGTCATGCCATTTCCCCCTTTGGTGGGATCACTACTGATCTGTTTGAATCTTTCCAAGTCTCTTGATGGGATTAGTGTGCAATGCACAGCATCAGTGTTCTGTGCTGCTTCTCACATCCTCAGATCTGTATTGATCCAACAGAGCAGGGAATTAAATGCTTCCCTTGTTTGTCCTTTTTAAATAATAAAGCTTGCACAGATTCCCTTGGCATGAAGCTGTTCTAATAAGACTTGGGAACTTTTAACATATCTTAGTGTGCTGTATAGTTTAAATATAATTTATATATGCAAGACTGAATCCCACCAAACCAGTTGTGACAAGTTGCTATGGTCCTAAAACTTGCCTGTCTGCCACCCAGAGACTATGCCCACTATATGCACTTGCTCGAATGCTTTATACATTCCCACCCAGTTAAACAGACTGTACATTCAATACAAAAGTTACAGGACTTTCCGATATCTAAATGAGTAATAATTCCTGGGTCTTTTTCCAAGTCCCATAGGTTCGCCTACCTTATCTCTGATTAGGTTTAAGTAGTGTGCAGATATCGCCAAGCTCGGCATACAGCTGGTGTAATTGTGAGTGATTTTGTCATATTGCATTGTACTAATTGCATATTAAATCTGTTGGCTTTTATTAGCTGCAAGAATGAAGAATAAGATTGATTTAACCCTGGTCATTATCCGGTATTTATGGGAATTATACCAGATAGTCCAGATCCCTTTTTTTTGTGATGCCAGCAACCAGGACTAACCATTACAGCTCCCAGAATGCAACGGTACAAACACAAAAATAAAATCCTAGCTGCTAGGGCATCCAACTGTGGCCCTACGACTTTCTTGATTACAGCAACCATAATTCTCTGTTGTAAAATGTGTAGTTCAGCAGCAGCTGGATGTCGAGGTGCTGGGGGGGACAGGCAATCTTCTAATCACAAATCACACAGACCGATCCTCACTGAATGTAACAGTGACCGGAATAAAGTTGAGTGCAATCGCTGTTCTCTTCACATTGAGCTGTAGGATTTTTTCGGTGTAACCTGCCCTAGCAGACGTTCATTGCATCAGCCCCAAAGCCTTGTGGCCACGGGTCTGTGCTGGACTCGGCCAGCGTGCATTAGGCCATCGCTGCATTTTAACACCACCAGGCTTTCCTCCTCCTTCAGCGGCCTCATGTGGAGAACACATGACTGATGAATCCGCAGGCTGGTGTTCTATTTGTGCCGCTGCACAGATATATTGATAAGCCTGGTAGAAAGGCAGATCGAGACTTTCATCTTTGATCTTGGTAAAATAAAAAAATAAAAATCCTGCTTCAAAGAAGAATTGAGATGTTTTCAGGATGCTGTAGATTGTGTGCATCGTCCTCTGTATTCGCTGTAATGCAAACTACTCCTTTTCTGCTCTTCCAGGCTTCTCATATTTGGCTCGTATGAGCAGGAGACGTACATCCACTGTACGCTGGAGATCAGCAGCAGTCCTTGGAAAGAAAAGCCACGAACCTCCATCAAAACGGTAAAATCTCCTTCCTCTTTTTATCCTCACTTCTCTGTAATAAGCCGAGTCTGTTTACAGTCAGACTATTGTGTAAATCGTATCAACGTCTGTGTACTTCTCCTTTTTATGCCAGTTATTAAACTAATACAGGATTCTCCTCACTACAGACAGTTGTGCCCCCAATTCATGTTAGGGGGGGGACTTTCCAGTCTTGGGTGGGGGAACAGTATCTAATGTGACCCTTTTTGTTCTGAGGTTTTTGATTTCTAGTTCAGTAGCGTGCTGTATTTTGTGTCTGTCATGCTTTTTTTTTTTTACACTTGGTGTAAAATCCACTACTTTTACAGGGACAAACGTGTTGTGCATTTCCTGCTAGAAGAGCTCAGCTGACCATCTAGCTCTGATATTGAACCATAATGCCTCAAAAAATGAGATCTGTCTGTTGCCAGCACTTGGTTACAGTGACCGGAGCATGACTTCATATCTTGCTGTTGTGTCCTTTACCTAGAGAATGATCTGTACTACCAATGTCAGTTCATCAGAACTAATGACGATCTGAAGAGGTTGTAGATGATTTTCGTCTAACACAAGGCGTTACCTGTTCAGATAGCTAGAAAGCTCAGTGTCCTGAAGATTACTTGCTCTGCTCAATTGTCTCTGCTGTAGATAAATGAATATATCCCACGTATGAAACCTGCAGGTTTGATACAAATGGCTTTTTGATGGGTTGGGTCGTTGGGCTGTTTGCACAGTTATTAAGTCTTATGGTTGGAGGTGGTGAGTAGTTTTCCTGCAGTATAAACTATAGATGTGTCTATTACAATGTTCCTCTTCCTGATGGGACTTTGACTTCCCCGCTGCCGATATCTACCCCATTCCACAGAGTATTTGGATGAGTTATTCTGTTGGTAATCAGATAACTGGCAGAATGAAATGGTATAGTTTCGGATAGTGGATTTGTTTCCAGGCTTTATTCCCTAGGGTACGTATTAATGGGACTGTGTCACCTAAGTATTGCTTAAATCCGGGCTTGACAAACGTGATTTGATTTAAGGAGCCAGACAATGTCACATCAAATCAAACACACATACCTCCCACACATCCAGTCAGTCACACATACCTCCCACACATCCAGTCAGTCACACATACCTCCCACACATCCAGTCAGTCACACATACCTCCCACACATCCAGTCAGTCACACATACCTCCCACACATCCAGTCAGTCACACATACCTCCCACACATCCAGTCAGTCACACATACCTCCCACACATCCAGTCAGTCACACATACCTCCCACACATCCAGTCAGTCACACATACCTCCCACACATCCAGACAGTCACACATACCTCCCACACATCCAGTCAGTCACACATACCTCCCACACCTCGCACGCATCCCCTCGGTCACGCGCACATACCTCCCACACATCCAGTCAGTCACACAAACCTCGCACGCATCCCCTCAGTCACACAAACCTCGCACGCATCCCCTCGGTCACGCGCACATACCTCCCACACATCCAGTCAGTCACACATACACGCGCGCATCCCCTCGGCCACGCGCGTACCTCGCACGAGGGGGCGGAGCTTGCAGTCTGTGCAATCCGCACAGACTCCCCCCCTCCTCGCACTGCGCTTTAAATAAACCTGAAGGAAACAGCGCCAGGTCTGATTTCCTTATATTGTGAATGCAGAAAATAAAAAAAAAGAAGATGCCTAAATTAGGAGAGCAATGTGTTTTTAACGTGTCTGTTGAGCCCCCTATTTTGCATATTAAGCCACAGATGATTTCCTAATTAACCATTTTCCTACATGTGGTTCATTTGCATATCGAGCCTCATGTGATGTCATAAGCAGGAGACTCCAGACACATTTAAAACACATTTTTCTCCTTATTTAGGTATTTGTTTGCAATTCTGCTAGATCATTTTCTCTCACTTTTTATTCTCTACATGCACAGTATAAGCAATGTGTAGGTGATACAGGCCCTTTATTCTCTACATGCGCAGTATAAGCAATGTGTAGGTGATACAGGCCCCTTTATTCTCTACATGCACAGTATAAGCAATGTGTAGGTGATACAGGCCCTTTATTCTCTACATGCGCAGTATAAGCAATGTGTAGGTGCTACAGGCCCTTTATTCTCTACATGCGCAGTATAAGCAATGTGTAGGTGATACAGGCCCCTTTATTCTCTACATGCACAGTATAAGCAATGTGTAGGTGATACAGTCCCTTTATTCTCTACATGCACAGTATAAGCAATGTGTAGGTGATACAGGCCCTTTATTCTCTACATGCACAGTATAAGCAATGTGTAGGTGATACAGGCCCTTTATTCTCTACATGCACAGTATAAGCAATGTGTAGGTGATACAGTCCCTTTTAAGAGCTCCAGTTATGGATGTGTAAAAATCCCTGTTTGATCCTTGAGTTTTTAGAGAGAACTATACAGTTTCTTTCATTCTCACCTGCTATATTGTGCAGGACACCTGGTTTATTATACAGTCCTGATGATAACACAGGCCTGAGTCATTTGTCTTTAGCACGAGACATGAAAGAGGGCCTGTCGTTTGTAACACGTGTTACATGGCTGTTTCCCGTAGGCCGGTGTCAGGTTTTGACCTGGATAGCCTAAAACAATTGGGTTCTCTCGGTCCATGAGAAAAATGGAGGCTATACTGGCCATTTACGTTTTGTTTTGGAGGATGCTGTGATGTTTATGAGTAGCCCAACATTTGATCTATCTAGCACTGTGTTTCCTCCACCTTCCTTCCCTGCTCACCCAGTTCCACTTGGTTTTCATTAAAGAATTTCAACTTCTTCCATGATTTGTCTTTATTCAATGTGTAAATCCTCCTACAGTAATCCAGGGGTGAAAACCTGGCTACACCTGCAGAAGCCACCAGAGCCTATTATCCCACTTCCTTCCGAGCAGACTGAGACTGTACTCGTGTGGCATATAGGTAGTCAGACCCAATAACTGACCAGCTGGAGGGCTTGGATTAATATTAGAGTATTGGCCTGAATGCAGCAACTACCTGTATAAATAAATAAATACCAATAGTGAGTCAGGTTCTGAGACTGTTCAGTTGGCTGCGGTGCACACTGCATTATGGGAAGCAACCAGGCAGATCCACAGCAGTATCCCACTCCCATAGCAGTGATCCATCAACATAAAGAGCTGCCCAAAGTACTCCAGATTAAAGGGGAATGGACCCAATTTTCTCCAGCAGTCCAACACTGGCCACCAAGGACCATGTCTGGTTTATTGTGTATCCCCTAATGTGTTTTGTGCTATGATGAAGTGATTATCAAAGCTTGAAATGCGTTGGGTGATGCACACAGAACCAGATATTATGTCTCCTTGGTGACCACTGTGTATGTTTCTACGACTGTTTGTTTTTAAACAAAGAAGAATTTTCTACACTCTTTAAAAAGTGGCTCCAGTCTCCTCTTGTTGAATCATGGTCATAGTTCAGAGTAGCTGTATTAGCCCAAATATGCAAAATAACACAATATTGCAGAATATAGCAATTCCTTTTTTTTTCTTGGAGTAATGGTATTTGGCAATGATGAGATTATTCCCTTTATATTTTTGATATAAGGGGAGGACTCCCAAAAGCTTAAAAATACTTTTCATCCAGTGAAAAAAATGATTAGTTTGAGTAACTGTTTTCTGAAAATCTCCCCAAAAATTTTTATTTCGCCCAGTGTGGTTCAGATAAGACGCCAGGGGGCGGGGATTAGGAAAGCGCCTGTTGCTGGTGTCTGTCCTATCACTATTGGACAGTAGCTCAGTACGACACACAACTCAGCCACTCTGCCTCCAAGTGCTTGAGGGACAGATAAGCTGGGCGATGAGCAAAGTGTTACGCTAGGTAATGGTGCAGCCTGTAGACGAGAGTAAGGTCAATAGGACAGGCTGTGATTTTGGGGTGTATAGAGGTAGCAGCAGGTAAGCGGTCTGTGCTAAAGCCTCAATACTCCCAGCCAAAATGGTTGGTTCCTTTAAAACGCTGACTGTATAGTGCGTGTATTGCCCATGTGTTACCAGCATATCTACATGTATTGCGCCACACATATGATATATTTTACATGTGTACATTACGCCAGTGTGTGCCTGCTTACATGCTGCCAAAGGTTTTTTAGTTCATGTTCCTTTTGCTCATTCCTGAAATCTCTCACCCCCTTCCCACAGATTGTGGTTCTGTGAAGCCTGATTTAAAAAAAAAAAATAAAAAAAAAAAAGCATTAATCCAGCATAGCTTGCAGCCGTATTACCCAATGATCTGTTCCACAAAATTACATTTTACACTAAACTTCTTGCGCAGTTTCAATGCTTGTAAAATAAACATTATTTTTCTCAAACTTACCATCATATAACTTTCAAAAACACGTTTTTATATACCTTTTTTTGTTTTTTTTGAGATTTTTTGTTTTTTTTGTTTTGTTTCGTAGAGCTGTATTTAAAGTGTTATAATACCAATCAAACAGCAGGTGGCAGTACAAACCAACATTCAGGGAATTAGGGCGTTTTATCTGTACAAATTCATTTTTTTGTATTAGGTTTTGTGTGTGAACGTCTACAAGATTTTACTGGCTCAAGTCCGATGTGTTGACCAACAAGATTTTTAAATATTTTCTTAGTTATTAAACATCTTTGTGCTTTAAAGAGTGGTTTATTGAATAGAAATGGCTTTTTTTTCCCCCTACTATAAATGTGCTTGTGTTTGTCAGTTATTCTATCTGACTGCTGAATATAGACCAGGAATTTGTGGCTGCTCTAGGTTACAAGCTACTGGTTTACCACCAAGAAAGGGTTAAATCACAATTAAAATGTCTCTAAACTTTAAAAAGAACTCTTAACTGTTATTGACACAGATTAATCTTATATTGTGCTTAGTATGGGGGGGGAAATAGCATCAGCCAATTTACCTCTTAATTGGGGCTTTCATGCTCCAGCCTGACGCATGTAGGAACATCCAGGTGCTGACAGTCATTATTTTTTTTTCCCTCAGTGCCCCGCAGCTTTGACAATTTTATGCACTTTCTAAACACCCTGCCAAGTGTGCTAAACAGAGCAAAGAGGGCTCAATAATGTACATTATTTATATAAAGAAAATGTAGTTATTTTGTTGTCCTTAAAATTGATTTGTGTGTGTATTATGGTGTATAATATATATTTTGTTACTTCCTACTTACGCAACATCAGGTAGACTTGTGGCATGATCGGCTTGCTCTAATAAATATATAACGATCAGCAGCCATAGTTTAGATTCCGTTTCCAATGTGTTTACCATTTATTTATATAGCGCCAACAATTTGTAATGTAGTAAGGGCTGAATGAAAAAGCATTGCACTCTATTCTTGCTATAATTTAGGGAAAAAAGCAGGGAGAACGGAAAACTAAAAAGAAGAGACTTAATATAGGGAGACTTTTTTTACACCGCGGGCGGCGCAGCTCAATGCGAGATTACAAGGCGGGCGGCGGCGCTCTGTGGGAGATTACAAGGCGGGCGGCGGCGCTCTGTGGGAGATTACAAGGCGGCCGGCGGCGCTCTGTGGGAGATTTCAACGCCGCCCGGCGCTGCCGTGTAGGATAGGCTCGGCTTTTATGAAATGTCTGGTGTTTGTGAAATTTCACTGGGAACATGAGAGTTTATAATATATATATATATATATATATATATATATATATATATATATATATATATATATATATATATATAATCTCTTGGAGAGAGAGCCTGGCATTTATATGCTGTTTGGGTTTCTTGCACTGGTTTGTTTCTTCAGCAGCGCTTTTTAAAGAGTCCATGAAAATCTTCAAATCACAGCAACCTCAGCCAGCCGTAAATAAACTGCCAAAAAGATTCCCGTCATCGAACCATGCAAGTAGTAAGGGCAGATGTGTTTTGAATGACTTCTCCCTGGTTCATACCGGCCAGATTCCTGTAGGTGGCGCCAGAGAGCAGGACATTTTGTACACTAGTTACCGTAGCTTTATATTATCTGAATGTGTCCACTAGAGGTCAGTCTCAACGCCTGCACTGAGCTACGCTATGTTTATTTATTTGTTTTTAATTCTCTGTTGCTCACTTATTTGGATATTCTGTGTGTTGGTTTTTTTTTTAAGTTTAATATGTTAATCACAAATACTTTGAACTACTTAAACTGTCTAACTAAAAGACATTATATAGAATACACATTCTTGTATTTGCTTAAATGTCAATGTCTATTAACTGCAGTGGTAATGTGTGAAGGTAATGTGTTCTTTGTACATAGATTTGCAGAACAACAATGGGATTACGGTCTTTACCTGAATATTTTGATTTATTTTATACCATTTTTACTGTGAATATGCATGTTATCTCAGCTTGGATTAATTGAAATAGTTTTACCAAAAATGTAAATATTGCAATGAACATACAACGGGGATGAGACTCTTCATCGCGGCTGCTTCCGCGCAGCCGCTTCACCGCCGACTCTGCACAGCAAGACAGATCGTCGCTGGAGATTTCATCGCGGGACATTTCATCGCTAAAGGTAAGTATTTTGCCGATTTTACTTTGGTTATAATTAGGGTTTAAGGGGTTAGAATTAGGGTTTAGGGGGTTAATTTTAGTGTTACTATTGGGGTTTGGGAATCATTTATTAGGGGGCGTATTTTCGTTTTACTTGTACATTTGTAAGAGCTGACAGTTCAGCGCTGAACTGTCAGCTCTTACATAGCTGCAGCCGCGGTGAAACGGCCGCGTTATACTTCATTGCTGACAGTTCAGCGTTCTAACTGCCGCGCTGACCTGTCAGCGATGAAGATGCGGCGCAGAAGTGTCCTAGACCCCATACAACCTCATGCTACAAAACCAAGCCCTATTGAATTCTGAATAACCCTTGAACTGTAATGTGTCTTAAAGGGACACTAAACATTGTTTATCACTTGAGCTTCTAATATAGAAGCACAAGTGATAAGTTAGCTGTTCCTATTTTTGAGGATGAACTGGCGTGTACGTTTGATAGTACGTTTGATAGTACACGCCAGTTTATCCTCTGACCAACAGCTGCCATGTCTCCATAGGAAGCAGGTTGGTGAATGCCTCGTTTTTGCAGGGGGGACCTAGCTAATCCCAAGAAAAAGTGTGGGTCTCTCTGTGCTAGCAGAGAGAGACCCTCACAGTCAGAGCGTGGCGAGCCCCCGCTGTGATTGGCTGTGCACGTGCTGACAACCAGGAACTACTGTGTCTTGCAGTAGTATTGCCTTTAAAAATATATATATATTTTAAATCCAGTTTAAATAAAAATCTGATTTTGTATTCATTTTTTAACAAAGCATTGATTTTTATTTTTTTTTATTTTTTTTAATCCACCCTGCTACATTTCCATTATAGAATGATTATTTTAAATGCTCTTCAATCCCTTTTTGTAGTTGACTGCAAAGTTTAGCGGCTAGATTGATTTTAATTTGAAGCATTCTCTGCCACTTGCTGCCTTCTAGTATTTAATAGACTGATAATGCCAGGGGTGACCTCTAGTGAAACCTCCTAGCTGATCAGTTACTGTGTGATCGGAGTTGTGTTCTGCACAAGGTTTTGACATTTTCGGTATTTAATTCCTAGAACGGGAAAGGGTTCTCATCAAACATTACTTTTACACTGAAAATGTCACTTTTGTTTCTGAAGCTCTTCAGGATTTCAGTGTTTGTTGGAGAGAAATATCCCCTGGGAAAATATCCAGAGACCTTTCTTTCATAATACCCTCCTCTGATCATCTGGGAGTCTTTTGAATGTGAAAGAAAAAAAAAAATGCTTCAACTTTAATCTCCATCTTTGTGTAAAATGCAGGGCGGAGGTCTAATTGCTATTTAACCCCTTATGAGTGCTAGTTTCGAGCAGGAACGGTGTGTGTGTGTGTGTGTGTGGGGGGGGGGGGGGGGGGGGTCTTGGAAACTAGCATAGCAAAACTATAGACATGTGTAAATACATTAAAGAAATGCTATGCAAACTAATGTTGATTTTAGTACTTCTGCTTTTGTGTACTTGCCAGAGGATCTGTGCAGATACATTGAGTTATCTGTTCATTACAGGCCAAACATGTGTTTTACCTGGGAGAGTTACCGTACTTATATCTTTACAGCTAGGGGCTGAGTTAAGAGTCAAGCATGTATTGTGCCCACTCACCAGTGGTAGGTAAAACCGTTTACTGGACTGGCTCTTAACTGCTAATGTAGCCAGCTCTTGGACATGGCAGTGTGGACCTCCTTTAGATTTCTGAATACAAAATATATATTTTTTTTAGTGCGAGAATCTCTTGATTAAGCTTCTGCCTTGTTTTAAACTGAAATGATGGTGTTGGCTGTCTTTTTAATGTATCAAACAAACATTTTTGGTAGTTGTAGACTTGAAAAAGGAATATAGAATTCAGAGTTCAGTGCAGAAATACCACTGTATTGCTTTGCTGTCTGCTAGGAGTTTAGTCACTGGACCAATCGGCACACTTTGCTTTCAGTGTTTCCAGGCAGCCAGACAAATACACACATTGCGGACCCCCGTCTCCATGCTGCCTTTCTAAATAGACACTGACACTGCAATTCCTGATTGATCATCCATTGGAATAATTCTATCCCCCAGCCTCGCCGAGAGTACACCACTATCTTTGATTTCATGTGTGTGCATTCATAGCCGCACATTTACCCCTCATATCTCTTGACATGTCTACATTAGGTACAGATGCATCATCTTTAAAGAATCCGCATTCAAAAATAGGTTTTGAATTTATTGAACGCAAGTTTTAAGCAGGAACTTTCTGTTCTTTTATTTTGCTTCAGAGCGATTTGTTTTAATGTGTCGTCATAGAGTAACATGAGTGCAACCAGGGATTGACAAAGCCATGGAATCAAAGATCCAGCAAATGTTTAGAATCTTTGCTCTGCATGGCTCGGCCAGGGGGCGGACATGTTTTAGAATCTTTGCTCTGCTTTGCTCGATCAGGGGGCGGACATGTTTTAGAATCTTTGCTCTGCTTTGCTTGATCAGGGGTCGGACATGTTTAGAATCTTTGCTCGTCCCTTGCTCGATCAGGGGGCGGACATGTTTAGAATCTTTGCTCTGCTTTGCTCGATCAGGGGGCGGACATGTTTAGAATCTTTGCTCGTCCCTTGCTTGATCAGGAAGCGGACATGTTTAGAATGTTGGGTCAGTTGCCAAAAGATCTGACCCTTCTGATCCTTTTAATGCTATACAAACGGAGAAGGTTCAAAGTCATTTATTTGCATTCTTTCATTAAAACCATTATATTTACAGTGCTTACACCTGATATAATCTTTCAATGAGACCACTTATATATTGACAGTTGTCCAAGCCTTTTTTTTTTTTTTTTTTTTAGAATGGCACAATTAAACCCTTTTTTGTATTTTTTTTTTCTATTGTGGCTGGAGCCATTTTACACCATTGTGTGAGAATTGTACCATTTTCTCACAGCTGCACTTTTTTTTTTTTATTTTTTTTAATACAAAACAGTTTTTTTGCTTTTTTAACAAGCCAACTGTTCCACAGTAATTTCATATTTCATGATAAATAGGGGTTATCAGCCAACACTAAGGTTGTTTATGTAAATAGTGTGTCCTATTGTTTAAGAGATAAGCGTTTTACTGTGCAGTCTGGTAATTGGCTCCCGCACTCCTGTTTGTTCATTGTTCACGTATGTGTATTTATGTCTAATTTGCTCCTTTTACAGACCAATCTTTAATGATGATTATACAGTGTCATCCCATAAACATATTCAAAATAAATGCACCTCACTGGTTGTTATTCAGTAGCCATAAGAAAGGCCCAGGAACGTTGTCATTACGTTTCTTAGATGCAGGGAATTGAGACAGGAATTTCAAACTCAAAAGGACTTTATCACCTAAACATTGTTTTTACTGTGCGTGTAGAGAATAAAAAATGAATGAAAATGATCTATACGTTGTGTTGGCAAAACTGCAAGCAAATGCCTAAATTAGGAGAGAAATGTGTTTTACATGTGTCTGCGGAGTCTCCTGCTTATGACATCACTTGTGGCGCGGTATGCAAATGACCCGCTTTTCTCTCCTAATTTAGGCATTTGCTGGCAATTCTGCTATTTGTTATTCTCTATGCACATTATGAGCAGGGTTTGGTGATACAGCCCCTTTAAGGCAAAAGTAGCAAGTTGGAAAAAATTCTCCCATTCAGCTACACATCAAACTCTACTATTTTTGGCCTTTAATATAGCCTGTTTTTCCCTCTTTCCCGATGTTAAAGCCCTATATCAAGCATACATTCACACAGCGCTCTATTTATCAAAGTTCATTCTGGGGGAAAGTTCTAAACGTGGTGACTTTGCTGTGGAGTAATCAGGAACATACCACTTTTAGACCCTTCTGGTGATCACTGTAAGCAGACGTGTCACCGCTCCAATTAACGCTACAGCTTAATCTGCTAACGAGCCCTACCAAGGAGCATATAAAAATGCAAGTGCCAGGGGCAAAACAATATCTGTTTGATCTTTTATGTAATTGCGCGTATCTTTTTTTCTTTATTCAATTTTGTATTAAAAGGTCACCAAAAATTGGAGGCAATTTATCTGGCACTTCCTGTGAGCATGCCGCTCCTTCCTTGGCTGCGTTAAAGTCCAGAGGGGTGGGAAATGCAAGTTACTTGAAGGACAAATCAGCTTTCTTGAAAGAAGCAAAGGTTTAAAAAAAAGTGTCCTGCCTGTCGGGAGTGAACCTAACGTGAGACACAGCGGTAATGGAAGGTGATTGGGGGAACACGTTTTTATATGAAGTCTATAGCAGGGCTCGACAAACCCCAGGTCGCCATGGCGACCAGGAAATTAGACCTGGCGCCTGGGTGCCGTCAGCCTCATGGTCCCCTCGCCGCTGCCATCCGTTTTTTTTTTTAAATTATTTTTTCGGAGCGCGAGGGGGTAAAGTCTGTGCCATCCGCACAGACTGCAAGCTCCGCCCCCTCGGTCAACGCGTGTGAGTGCCGGGTGTCGTCACGTGACATCCTGGCACTCAGCAGGCAGAGCGGCTGCAGCACGAATGTCCCCCTCCCCTGCAATGAGGTAAAGCAGCAGGGAGGGGGGACACGTTAAGAGGCTATGCCTCCAAAAATAAATAAATACGCCTTGGCTCCTCAATTTGCTCAGTGTGTTTAGACTGGGGTCTATAGTTATTATGGTAAGTTTGCTTGAGGTCAATGATGTTGGTGGAACTGACAGCATGGTGCTTCTTTTTTTTTTTTTTTGCAACCCTTGTAGACTTAAAACAAACACATATATAAGATGTATGCCACTGTTTTTTTTCCTGTTTAAAATTAATTGCATATAAAAGTAAAAATAACATTAGGTGTCTATCGCATTCATCCATTTTGTGAATTTTACCCATGATGCAACATTCTCCAAAATCTTCCAGCAAGTCTCACTTTACAACTGGAGCCAGAGCCTGCATGATGATGACATAAGATACACCCCAATTTACCTTATTTCCAACACAAAAAAGTAAATTTTTCTGGATGAGAGATTGACCTGATCAGACAGGATCATAACTCCGCCCCCTTGTGATGTAATAGTTACATTACCCTCCCATTCAATGCAAGTCTATGGTCAGAATTCTGACTTATAGACTGCATTCTGTGTCCCCAGCCCCAAAGTGACATACTAGTGCTGTAAAGTCGCTGGGGGGTGGCACCCAAAAACACCATATTTCACAAAATGGCCGCGCTCAGTCACACTTGTTTAGTAAAATATTTGCTTAAACTTGCATAACAAAAGACAAATATATGGAATCAACAATGCAAAATGTAAAAAAAACTCCAATTCAACTAAATGGATTTTTTTCCCCAAATTTGCTTCTACCTCAAGAGTGAAAATCCCTGCAATTTAATTTCAAGGATAAAGCGCATTGTGCGAACGCCATGTTTTGCCAGTATTTATTTTCGAATCAGTTTTATATTCCCCGTTGTCACGTCTGCATGTTTGAGCCCATGCTACTGGTTTTCTGCAAGCTGCTGCCATGTATGGGTTAATCCTTAAAGACAGAGCTTCTAAAATTAGCATCCCAAATACCAGCATATTTACGAACTTAAATAGGAGTCAGGACCCTAAATTACCGCGGTAATTAAAGGCTCGTAAGCCAGAAATCGTTACGCATGCGGCCAGCTGGCAAAAGGCGCAGACTGTGGAATCAAGCGATTGTTTCTCTGCCGAGGCTGGATAGTTCATGCAGCATCGGAAATCAATGTCTTAATGCAATTTATTTTACTGCCAAACAGACGTATTATTCATTTTCCAATAGCCTGACAAGTTAGGTGAAGGAAAACAGGGGGAAAAAAATAAACATTGAACAGCAGTTACCTGGCCCCCCGTGACATGTTTGTAGTGTATGGATTTAACCTCTTGAGCCCGCTTCTTTGTTTTTTACGCCCTCTCTTTGATACAATCAATGTTAAAGGAATGTGTTATTTAAGAGGAGCTGCAAATTCATGAAAGAGAGAATTGCAGGGAAATTCTAATTTAAAGGGACGGTATCACCAGAACATTGTATTTACTGTGCAAGTAGAGCATCAAAAATGCTTGAAAATGATCTATACATTGTATAAGCAAAACTGCCAGCAAATGGCTAAATTAGGAGAAAAATGTGTTTTACATGTGTCTGTCGAGTCTCCTGCTTATGACATCACCTGGGGCCCGGTATGCAAATTACACATTTCCCATTGAAAAACAGTTCATTTGCATACCGTGCCCCAGGTGATGTCATAAGCAGGAGACTTCACAGACACATGTAAAACACATTTTTCTCCTAATTTAGGCATTTTCTTGCTGTTTTGCTAATACAATAATTTTTTAAAAAAAACAACAAGGTTCAATCCCTTTTCAGGCCAAAAATTCTACAATTTCAGCTGAATGTCCAACTGGTGGTCTGAGGGCTTTGGTGATCTTTGAGACTCCTGTCTGGCTAAGACGCCTAAAGGGTCTGTTTTTATTACCTTAACACAGAGAGCACTATTTTTCGGCTCTGAAAATTATTGAATATACTGCAATCCTGATGCGCAGGCAGCCATGGTAAAAAACATTTCTTCTGTCAGATCCAGGGGTAGAATTGGCGAGAGAGGGTATTTATTTTATTGGCTTCTTTAGGATAAGAGATATAGTCTGGCTAACCTTTCGCTACACCAGCTCTTGTGGTCTTCACTTCCCATGATGCTGAGCCAGCCATCCACGTGGATTGCTGATTATTATTGGGAATTGTAATTCACAACATCCCGTGTCAAAGATTGTGATAAAAGTGGATGGGGGAAAAAAAAAAAAACTTTCTTTTCTTTCTGGTCAATAATTCTCATCTCTGTCTCATGATGCTAAGCCACATGGTTGCGCATACCTCTGCTCTGTGATCCAATGATAAACATAACCTTCTGAGCTCTTAGAAAATAGGCACATAGAGGAGGTAAGAGGGGCAGAGTGAGCTGGGGGAAAAATAGGGGTCTGCCCCTTTCTAAATAGGGGCTCTAGACAGGCATGGTCAAGCATCATGGAAGTCTGTACAGAACAGGTGGTGTATCGCGTATTAGCTGTGCTTTTCACACACTATATTTAAAATACAGATCTCAGACGTCCCAGAGCTACGGGCCCATGAATACTTGGGCACTAGGGTCAATCTTTCAGCCGTCCTGGTGACCTGACACATCCTGTTTGTTGAGCCCCGCTCCATGCTGGACATATTAAGGTCCTGTTTTAGCATGTCCTGATTTAATTGATGCAGTGCTTTTTTATTTTGAAAATAACACAACACAATGAGGAATCAGGAAGTATTACATTACTGAGAGGGTAGTGGATGTATGGAATAGCCTTCCAGTAGAAGTGGTAGAGGTAAACTCAGTCAAGGATTTTAAGCATGCATGGGATAGGTATAAGGCTATCCTAGATATAAGATAAGGCCAGGGACTAATGAAAGTATTACTTTACTGAGAGGGTAGTGGATGTATGGAATAGTCTTCCAGTAGAAGTGGTAGAGGGTAATACAGTGAAGGAGTTTAAGCATGCGTGGGATAGACACAAGGCTATCCTAGATATAAGATAAGGCCAGGGACTAATGAAAGTATTACTTTACTGAGAGGGTAGTGGATGTATGGAATAGTCTTCCAGTAGAAGTGGTAGAGGTAAACACAGTCAAGGATTTTAAGCATGCGTGGGATAGACACAAGGCTATCCTAGCTATAAGACCGGGAACGGGGGACTAATAAAAGTACTCAAAAAAAATTGGGCAGACTAGATGGACCGAATGGTTCTTATCTGCCGACACATTCTATGTTTCTATGAGGTTACACTCCTACATGTTCCTCCATCCCCCTAAATACCTTTCATTAATAGTATGTTTGTTGTGATCTGTATTTCAAAGGGTCGGAAATATTGTTTTGTGAGTGGGATCACAGAAGTCTCCACCACTCCGTCTCCATAGCATCCGTCCATCTTTACACTGAGCCGCTCTCCATCTCAATAGCATTAAATATTCCCATCTGAAATTTGCATTTGTTATTTTTAAGCAAGTGCACAGATTGAAGACTTCAATAGCCCGGCAGTGTGGGAGGAGGAGTTGATCACTTGCTGTTTGTTCATGGTTTAGCTTCTCATGTGCTTTGGAAAGGATACATTTGGTCCATGCTGTAGGAGCCCAGCATCCCCCACCTCTCCTGCTTGCAGTGGTGTTTATTCATACCTCTTCACAGAGTAAAACACAACTGCTTTCTGATTCATTCTCTGCTGCGTTTCAAATGGACATAGAGGGACATGTATTTTAGAGAGTGAATAAAGGCAGGGTCATGTAGTTAATAAATCAGTGTGCAAAATCTAGCATAGTAATTGCACACCATTTTGAGCATTGTATTGGTGCATATACCGTACTGATGCCCATATATCACACTATACGGTTTGCTTTATTGCTGTGGAACTGTGATGCCCATACACCACACTATACTGTTTGCTTTATTGCTGTGGAACTGTGATGCCCATACACCCCACTATATTGTTTGCTTTATTGCTGTGGAACTGATGCCCATATACCACACTATACTGTTTGCTTTATTGCTGTGGAACTGATGCCCATACACCACACTATATTGTTTCCTTTATTGCTGTGGAACTGATGCCCATACACCACACTATATTGTTTCCTTTATTGCTGTGGAACTTTGGTGCCCATACACCACACTATACTGTTCGCTTTATTGCTGTGGAACTGATGCCCATATACCACACTATACTGTTCGCTTTATTGCTGTGGAACTCTGATGCCCATATACCACACTATACTGTTCGCTTTATTGCTGTGGAACTCTGTGATACTAGTTTTGTCAACATGTACAAGAGGGATTTAGGTTCAAAATTGGAATACGTGGAAGTTGTGTGGGTCAGTTTCATGTTGGGATTTGGGCGCCCAGTCAGATGTGATGCATAGAAGTACACATGCTTCCTAAAGCCATCTAAACTCTGGACAAACATTTACACTAACTGTGATTTGAAGACCTTTGCATATACTGTGTTTCCTTGGCAATTCTAGTGTATCTCCGTGTTATCTAAAAGGGCACTCCTCATAACTATGCTCTAAATGATCTGTAATATCCAAGAAATCAAGTACATTATATAATGCAAGATCCATCACTCCTATTCTGAAGGTTATTGTCATAGAGACATAATTTAACCTGACCAAACGAGCAGAGAAACTATTTAAAGGCCAACTGTATGCAAGATAAGGATGCATCAAGTGTAGGCAATTTTTAATAGACACTTTCATGAAAGAATACAAATAAAGTACTTTGAGGCCATTTTGCTCTGTATAGCTCTAGCATGGAATCTTGGGCCAGATGATGGAAGATCTGACACAAGATGTCTGCCCCCTGATACACCTATACAAGCAGAGGGGGTTCTGTAAGCTGCTTTACTTTAAAATACCAATATTTCAGTTAAACATTATTTATTTGTTGCCAACTGTTGTCCTTTAAATCGCATCATTGAGAATAGGACAGGAATATTCCTCCCCTTATGTCTGACTGTACTCAATGTAGGTATGAGGATCTGTAATCAGAAAAGCAGCCATAGCATGGTTTACATTGTAATTTTACAGCAAGACAGTAACGTTATTGTATGTATTTCTACTTTCCCCATGCAGCCCTTAGAATATGAATTGCAGTCTGTAAGATTAGTCGTTTTTTTATTTGAGTAGGAAATCTTTTCTTGGATGTCTTGTCTTCCCTCTGCATCTTCAGAAATTGAACTAATTGGTTTAAATCTCATACGTTTCAGTCGGGATGCTAATGCTTATGTAGGTGACTGATGGTAATTCTATAAAGCTCCTGCCTGGAGCGAATCTCTTGGAAGTAGCTTCTAACTGGATGTGACACGGCTTCGCTGCTCTGCTCGCTGCCAGCGACTATTGCCCTATAACTCTAAACAAATTCATCTGACATATGGTATTCTGTGAAAGTACTGCGGCTGAAGAGCAAGAAATTCCTCCTGGTGACTAGCCCCGAGTCAGTTACTCCGCTATCCTTTGCTTGATCTCAGGTTGGAACGTTGACCCAGCAAGAAAAGGAATATGAAGCATCCATCAACAGATGATACCCAAGCAAATACCCAAACAATTGCAGTGTTTGTGGGGGTTACCTGTTAAAGAACAGCTCACTTTATTACAAGAATGAGTAACTAGCTGCTGATGAACTACAACTCCCATCATGCTGTTTCAGCAAAGAGGCCGGCAGGTGTATGGGAAATGTAGTCCTGCAACATCTGGTTTCCCACCCCTGCTTTATTTTAACAGATACACCAATCAGTCTAAACTGAACACCTTCTCTCCTATCAATAATCCTTGGGCACAGTGGGCACTTCAATCACAAAGAACTTCTAACAGTTTCCATGCACGGTGGGCTGTACGAAACTAAGCTCGGACAAGATCACCTTATGCTCTATGACCAGTACTTGCGCCAAGTGTAGACATTTTAAATATCTTTTTATTGTAGAGGATAAAACCTTATTCCAGTGCTTGACAAACCCCGGGCACCAGGTCGCCATGGCAACTAGGAAATCAAACCTGGCACCCGGGTATCATGCTCCCCTCGTCGCTGGGATCTTCTTTTTTTTTTTTTTTTTTTTAAACTTTAATCCTCCGGCGCATGAGGGAGCGGATTGTAAAAAAAAAACAAAAAAAAAAACCCTAGTATGTCTGACGTGTGTGTGAGTGACTGGATGTGTTTGTGACTGACTGACTCTCACTCGTGTATGTGACTGCATGTGTTGTGTGTGCGCTGTTGGCTGGCGCCTAAATGTCAGTTTACTTTGTCAAGCCCAGCCTTATTGTATAGATCTGGAGTGAGACGTGTTTAATCTTGGATCAGATGAAGGAAGATCTAACCCATGTGCCCCAAAATGTCTGCCACCTGATGGAGCAATTCAGAGAAAAGAGGAATCAATAAGGTGCTTTGCATTCCTTCATTAAAGAATTTCTATTTAAAATGACTACCCTTGAGGCAATCTTTCCATTAAACAGAAGTTCATTTTATGCAGCCCGTTGTCCTTTTATTAGACGTTGCACATTGTATTGAATGTGTTCAGCCTCCTGTACCTTCTTCCTCCATTTTATTTGTTTATAATATTGGAAAGTGTTAAAATATTATAAGAACTCCTGGTACTTTTGTCTAGTCCATCTAGATTTTGGTATTTGTCTTGCGCGGTGGCTGAGGCATGCCAGAGGTCTGTCAAACATCTTTTTTTCCGACCTTGGTTTTGTTAAAGAGTCTGAACAATACCAATCAATACAGATCACTTTGTGGGGAGGGATGTGGCACAATAACATATTTATCCTTAATCAAAGGCTGTAGTGATGTCTGTGTGTGCAAGCACTTAAACCTTGTTTCTTCGGACTAAATTGCTCTCTTTGGGAAATCTGCACGCTTAGTAAAGGGGGCTGGCTTTACACCCATGCTAGACATTATCGAGCAAGTTAAATGTTAGCTGCCTGCTGACAGACGTCTGTTCGTGCCTCGCCCCCCCCCCCCCCCCCCCCGCGACTGTAATTGCCATTTATTTAAAATGTCTTTGTAATTCTTCATAATTGGTAAACATTTTATTTTCATTACACATGACTCTTGTGCAGCCAGCAAAAAAAAATAAAAATAAAAAAAATGTAATGTAATTTAAATCTCTGCCATTGTAAGAGACACAAAACAGATTCGTTTTCTCTACCTCGGTGTGAAGACCAGCAGATGACATTTCTCGGAATATGCAAATTAGATTGGAAATCCAATGACTGCTTTGGCTTTCTACCCCTTTCACTCTTAGCCCATTGAAAAGAAACCGCATCAGACCCTCTCTGTATCCAAGAGCCAATAAATGTGCGAAACATTTGAAATCCCATGAATCCTTTCATTCCTTTTCTCTTTCGACAATTTTTGTATCAAAACATTGGTTTCCAGTTTTTTTTTTTATTTCCTGAACGGTTTATGGGTGGGGTGGAGGGTAAGGGGGGTTGTCCAAAGTAATTTTTTTTTTTCCTTTCTCCAAAAGTGGAGAAAAAGCATAAAAAACTATTTGTGAGCGGTAAGTCAAAAGCAGGAAAAATTTTTAATAAATTTAAAAGTTCAAACACTTTATTCAAATATTTGATTGTTTCTTAAAGGGGCACTCCCACCCAATTTTTTTTTTAAAAAGGCTTTATTTTTTTTTATTCTGTATTGTTGATTTCAGAAATGACATGTTTTTGTTATGAGTTTATTTTATGAAATATTTTACTAAACAAGTGTGGCTGTGCGCTGCCATTTTGTGAAATATAGTGTTTTTGGGTGCCACCCCCAAGTGACTTTACAGCACTAGTATGTCACTTTTGGGCTGGGGACACAGGATGCAGTCTAAGTCAGAATTCTGACCATAGACTTGCATTGAAAGGGACGGCCCTCTTAACATCTAGATTCTACCTTTCGCTAAAATGAAAAGCCAAATGGGAAATGGGTAGAGCTCAATGCATCATTCCCTTTGTCCAGGGGAGAGAGGATTGACCCAGTGACCTGTCAGTCACCGCGGTCTCTACAGCCAACTCCGCATGTCCCCAGGTGTAACTTAAAATTGAAATTAAGCAGCCACCGTTCTTGGTCCCATGCATTTATTTATTTTCACCCCTAGCCAAGATGTTTTCACTTGAATATAAAAAAAAATTGTTTTGGTAGCCTGTCCCTTTAACATTACATTACTTGGACTACATGCTGTTATAAGATTTTTATTTGTTAAGAAATAACCTATAAATACTGCAAACCTCTGCGCCCTGGCTGGTTTTCATTGTCTGTAGAATCAGAACTCTTCCTTATTCGTTCTGTAGACCAAATAGATTGCAAGTTCTGTGTCTGTATCGGCTTTTTATCTTTCTCATGCTAGCTTTGTGTGTGATTGAGTAGCAATTCGAGGGGTCCCAGTCATGAGTACTTTGTTGAGGTCTAATTCTGAAAATGAAAGCCATGATTACATTGTGCTGTGTGTGTGCTGACGGTTATTGCTTCCTGTAATTGTGCATTGTCGTCCTGTGTACATCACCAAGCTAATAATCAGAGTTTAATTGCGTTCTTGTCTACCCGTATGTACCCAGAGAATATTTAGCTTGTTTGGTATTATCCGTCTATTGATTTGCTTAGCTAATCCTTTTAACCTTTTGTTGGCGTGGAGTCCTGTAGTACTAGGGAGCACAGGGAAGGGCACATGTTAATCCTAGAACTGTTCCCTGCAACATTCTTTGTGTGGACTGCTCAGGCATAAAACTTTGATGCATCTGGTAGTGTTTCATTGCAGCTCACAGACTTTTTTATGGAAATAACTTTTTTGCACAGATCTTAAGAGGTTCTTACAAACATGGTCTAAAATAACCTTGCCCAGTCAACAGCACAGCTCAATGCTCTTTTTTTTTTTTTTTTTTTTTCTTTTTTTTTCGGACTATAACTTTTCTTCCTCATTCAGTGTCCACTTTAGTATAACTCCTTTGGTTGCTTAACATTATGTGGATATGAAGGAGGACGATCCATATTTATATTACTGATACTTTAATTGTATGTAACGTCTTAGTGTGTTAATGTTTTGGTATTGTCTAAATTTTGTATTTTTATAATAAAAAAAGGATATATAATAAAGATATCACATTGTCTAAAAAAAAAAAAAAAAAAAAAGAAAGAAAGAAGGAAAAGGAAAAGATCTTAAAGAGGTTCAACTCTGAGAGCCTGCAAAAGAAGTTTCCAAGTTTAAGAATTGCAAAAACCTTTTTTTTTAATTTATTCTTTTTTTATCCTGAGTGGCTGGAGATGTTTTGTGTGGGTGACTGATCTAACATTCTGTCTGAGTGGCTGCCATCTGAAAAACCAAATACCTTTTTCTGTTCAATCTGAAGTCAGATTGTTAAATTGTATTAGTGTAAAAAAAAAAACAAAAAAAAAAAAACCTGTAGACTTAAAACGGATCTCATTTATTGGCCAACAGAGTTTAATTGTAATCTTTCCGCACCAAGTGACTAGATCTCTTCTTCAGGCGATATATTATAGTGAGATTACATATTGATTGAAGAGTCGGGTCACCTAACATGTCCTTTGTAATTCTTGATGGGCCGGTGAGCAATGAATTCTGTGTTTTTGTTTCCCGAGAGCTGGAATACATCTCTGTGCTTTTTCTAATGACCAGCATTTGCCTGTGTTGTGAAGATCCCAAACCCATGACACGATGAGGAACCTCTCCATGATAGCGATACCCTTTTCCTTGTTATTTGACAATGTAATGTAGTTCATGTCTACAGCTGGAGAAGTCTAGGTCCCTATTACTGGTAATTGCAGGAGATGCCTTGTGGATAGTAATTGAACTGGCACGCGTTTGTCCCTACCGGTACTCTGTGTGCATCCGGTGTGCAAATTGCTTTTCAATTTAACTTGGAGACATCCCGTTACTGTGTGTGCTGCTATACAGAACATTTTGAAAATCTTAAGGCTTGGGCAATGGTAGAATGCACTATACTGGGAAAAGCTGCATCTCTGCTTAATGGGGCTGGACACTGAATGAACTGTTGTGTGTTTGCTTTCTGACTATCTTTTATTTTTTTTATTTTTTTTACTAAGAGACACTCAACCTGCACCTTATTGAGCCCTCTATGCATGTATAGCACTATCAGGGGGCAGGCTTCTGGTCAGATCTACCTCTACCTGATTGATTCTACACGTCAGCCCCCCTGATAGTGCTATACAAGCAGAGAGGGCTCAGTAATGTGCTTTATATATAGTCTTAATATTTCTATTTAAAATGCCATAACGCTTTTTTTTTTTTTTTTTGCTACCTTAACCTGTAAGGACACTTGACGGTCCATACTAGTCATATAAACCAGGGGCGCAGCCAATTAAACAATTTCTATTAATTTCTACAGTTAACCCCTTAATGGGAAGCACTGTTTGACAAACGCACTTAACAAAATTCCCCACTCAACACTATTTATAGTAAGAAATTGAACAAGAACATAGGGATGAAACAAGATAGATGGACAAACGATTGGATCAATTACATTTTTACATTTGTTTAAAATTATTTAGACAGAGGTTGTTCAGATCACTTTAGAGCAGGGGCGTCTAGCCGCAGGACCACACCTCTCACTGCATGTGTAGCTAGACAGAACGCTGCACATCATGTAGGGCTCGCCTAATCCCTCCCCCTACCCTGCGTGTGACATCATGATGTCACACGCAGGGTAGGGGAGGAATTTTGTTAAGTGCGTTTGTCAAACAGTGCGGTCAGAAGGAGGGAACATAGAAGAAAAAAAAAAACTACTTGCCTGGAGGAGCAGCCCCATCAGGAGTCCACAGCCCCGGTAACGTGCAAAAAATAAAGAAATCTGTGTGTGTGGGTGTGTGACTCTCTCTGTGATTAAAATAATACATCATAAATAAAACCATAATATATCCACGAAATTAAAACAAAATAAATGCAAAAAACAATCATTTAAAATTCCTTCTTAATTTATTGTAAATACTTGAAAAAAAGAATACTATTCAGATAAATAATATCCTTAAATATGTGTTTGTGTGTGTGTAAGTGTGGCTGTGTATGTACGTGTCCAGTTATCACAGAAATCTGTGTGTGTGACTGTATTTGTGTGTGGCTGCGTATGTATGTGTTGTATCGCTGTAGAGTCTGTGATTCACTCACATACTCCATGTTACCGTTTTATTGCTGTTGACTCACATACACTCATATTGCACACAAGTGGCCCACTGCAAAAAAAAAAAACTTGGACACCCCTGCTATAGAGGATTATAGCAACAGAGTGCTGACCTACAACTAATGTAACCCAACAGTGTACATGATGTATTAGTTGCAGGTTAGCACTCTTACTCTAATCCTTTACATGAACACTATATGGACAAGCAAGCTGTTTGTTGTGCAGCTAGATTGCTAGCAAAATGTGTAGGCCCTTTTTATTTGAATATTGTGTTTGTAGTCCCACAGCTCTACTTCCCAGGATAGAGGTAATAAAAACTACAAAGATGCTTGCCTGTAAAATGGTTTCCTCAAATCCACCAATGCTATAAGTGCCACTTTCACTCTCTTCCTGGGATGCTGACATTTTTAGGAGTGGCGGATTGTATGTACATCCAAACTGGCGGCCATCTTGGAGTCGGAAGTCCATTTCTTTAGAACTTCATTCATGAAAGAGGGAATTGCAGGGAGTTTCAAACTTAAGACCGAAGGAGTTGGAAAGATTCTCAGTCGGTTGAAATGGAGACTCTTTCCAACTCTGCTACTTTTGGTCTTACGTTTGAGATTCCCTTCTGAATTCCCTCTTTCACTAATAAAGCCTTTGTCCCCCTTGAGTTAACTCTATATTGGTGATAAAGGTGCAGTGGAATGGATATTCTGGTAAAGGCTCGGTATCCAGCTACCTGTGACCAATCTTTACTTTGTTACAGGCGGAGCTTGTTAAAGGGAATTCCCAGAGTATCGGCCTGATCATGGTACAAGCCAGAGACGGGGACACTGGTCATGTTTGTGTTGAGACGGTTACCCCAAACTCTCCAGCGGCTGCTGCAGATCTGAAGAAAGGAGACCGGCTAATCGCTATAGGAGGTATGGAAATCTTATTAACCCACTCCAATCTAGTTGTCCCTCCTCATTGAATTTCTACCTTGCTATTGGCCTGTAACAGATCTCCCCTTGATTTCTAGTACGTCTGATTCCATGCATACGTATGAGTGTCACTTATACAATCTGCAGGGCAGCACTCAAAAGTTATATTTCATATACATACAGAGGGAATTCTTTCCTTTAATAAAGGGATTTCATATGGTATCCACGCCTTGATAGATTAGCTTGATCCCCCCCGGACACACTTGCATGTAAAACAACTGGCAGACACATACCTAGCTGTACAACTGGTGGGAAATCATACACACATGTAATTTGTACAGGCTCCTTTCGTTTGAACTTTAACATGCGTGAAGAAAGGAAGCGAATTTTCAAGTTAGAATTGTCCTTTTAAGTGCATCAGTGTTACCGACTATTAAACAATGCTAAGCATCATGGGAGATGTAGTTTTACAGTTTGAGAAGGTGGTATATATGGTTCTTTATGTTTAGATGGCCACACTCTATCAATGTGTCATTTTTCCAATAAAGAGCTTTGCATTTGTATGTATTGTCCTGATGTAAGATCAAAACAAGATTTGAAAACACCAATTATAGGTCTTTCTCACTCAATACGCATTGTGTATATTTACACCGCAAATAAAGAGAAAAATGTATGGTCCAATCAGTGAGGAGAATGATTAATTTCTGCTAGATGGTGTAGCTAACCAGGGGAAATTTAAATGCCTCGTATAGAAGTATGTAGTATTGTTAGCCGTTTGAATATCTTGAGGTTGCTCATATCTTTTTGTTCCCTGAACAGGTATCAAAGTTACCTCATCCGTTCAAGCCTCAAAACTCATCAAGCAAGCTGGAGATAGAGTTCTTCTGTTCTATGAGAGACCTGCAGGTCAGAGTCAGTATGGGGCCACCTTGCAGGAAACCTACGGACAGGTGGAAGATCCCACATTTGCCCCTACATCGTTCCCTCCGAATTTTGAAGAGGATACAACAAGCCTGATTGTCGATGCTGAAAGCAAGGAGTTGGATTCTGAGTTCGAAGACCTAGCCTGTGAAATTAAGCCCCCTGGAGAACTAAAAGATGATATTTTTCTTCCAGTAAATCAGAGTCCCAAACGTATCGTAGCAAATCTTTCCACAAAACCTATGGGATCCATATCTCCCATCCTAAACCGGAAGTTGAATTTGCCAAGTTACCAGACGACTTCGAAAACACAGACCAAGGTCGTCAAGGCCCCAGAGACTCAAGACTCTTCTCAATCTACTAGGCCCTCAACAGGATCTAGTAACAAGCCACCGGTGCCACCAAGACCCCAAGTTAAACTTACCTTAACTACCTGTGAAAGTGGAAGTGCTTTGGAAACTACAGAGCCTATTGTGGAGAGACCAGAGAAACCGCCTCCACCTTACGCTAATGGTGAGAAGCAAACCGAGAAATCTGGAAAACATGCAGAGTTATTGGAGTATCCTGCCCCTCAGAAACCTATTTCTCTGAAGCAGGATACCGGAAAGGACAAAATATCAGAAAGCTCTACTAGCACAAAGGATAGCGTTGAAGATCCGCATGCATGGGAGTCTCCGGAGACTCTGTATAGAGGTAGACAAGGTCGATGGACCAGGTCATCCTGTATCTTTGAAGTAGAAGGTTACCACAGATATTTGAATGTAGCTCTCTGGTGCAGAGACTCTTTTAAAACTGGAAGTCTTTGTTGTGTAGGCCATGTCAGTATCAAACTGGAAGACATTGCATTAGAATGTCTCGTCACATCATCTCTGGAGTACCTTGCCACGGTCAGGTTAAATGCCCCTGAACCAAAAGTCACTGTGAGTAGAACTGCATTGAGAAGTCTAAGTATGCATAAGGGGTTCAATGAAAAATATTGCTTCGGGGATATCACCTTAAACTTCAAATATTTAATTGAAGGAGAGTCTGAGAATTCAAGCATGCTGCTCGAGAGGGAAAGGGATATTACTTTTATGGAAGATAAGGCTATGCTTCAAAAAGAAGAGTTAAATCTGCCTCCCATGATTTTTACAGAAACCAAACACAACTTCCAAGACACTCAGTTTCAGAATTCGACCCTCTGTGATTACTGTAAGAGAAAAGTGTGGACAAAGGCTGCTTCGCAGTGCATGATCTGTGGCTACGTGTGCCATAAAAAGTGTCAGGAAAAATGCCTTGCGGAAAATCCCAACTGTGTAGCTTTGGAAAAAAGAGTTGATCTGGAATCCAAGTCTTTGGGCAATAGAACTACAGGGATTACCAGACATATCATTAACACCAGTTCCCGTCTCCTAAACTTACGTCAGGCCCCCAAAACACGGCAGCCAGAGCAAGGTTGCGATTTGGTGGAGCCTTCTCCGAAGCACACTCCAAACACATCGGACAACGAGAGCAGCGACACAGAGACATGCTCGGCAAGCAGTCCATCAAAGAAACAGATGGGTGGCGGCACAGCCAAGCTTGTTCGAAAAGAAGGTGGGTTGGACGACAGTGTCTTTATCGCTGTGAAAGAAATCGGCCGAGATCTCTACAGAGGCCTGCCAACTGAAGAAAGGATCCAAAAGCTGGAGTTTATGTTGGACAAGCTACAGAACGAGATAGACCAAGAACTGGAGCATAACAACTTGTTGGTGAAAGAGGAGAAAGAGACGACGGAAGCCAGGAGAAGAGCACTCCTTTCATCGGCTCTGTCTAAATCCAGTGAAAGACTTCAGGCCCTCACACTGCTTATGATTCACTATCGAGCTGGCATCGAGGATATTGAGTCTTTAGAGAACTCTTCCTTGGCCCAGCCGAGAAAAACTCCGAAATATGACGAAGAGTCAATTGCTGCATCTGAAGTCGATAACGAGGAAGAGGAGCTCGTTCAGGAGGAGCCGGAACTGTTTAGCTACATATCTGAAGACAAACTCCCTGACTCTCCGGAGGCGGAGTAGCCACTTTTTCTTGTTTTCTGACCACTGATCTAGTTAAAAATCAGCATAACAAAATACTTGTACACAATATAGAAGTAATGAACAGGAAGTAAACCTATTTAGTTAATTCGCTTTTCAGGAGACAAGCCAACAGAATGGCGAAGGCTTCCCAATCGTTTAGCGCAATCTATTCCAGGAAAAAAAAAAGGCTCCCAATCTGTGGTACTCCAGCTGTTGGAGTACCCTTAATACCACCCCCAGCCATGAGTTGAGGATTATGGGTGTCCAAATACAGCTGTAGACCCACGTTCTTAATAGTCCTGCTTTAAATTAACACTGGGGCGCTCTATGCTACAATTTTGGAAGTTTTTTTTTTCCAGTTCTTAATTACTGAAGACCGTGGCCAGCCGTGTAGACACCTGATACTAGAATGTATAGCTGGCACCATCCCTGATTATATTCAATGTATTTTTTTTATTTTTTTTTATCACTCACCTTAATTTGTATATTTTGTTGCATCTGATGAACTCTTTTATAAATTAATCTCTAGCTGCCATTCACTTTTTAAAAATGTTTTGTTTTCGTTTGTTTCTTGATCACATTGGAAAGAGATATATTTGAGAGAATAAAAACATAGCATAATATTTATCTTTAGCGAAGAGTACCAATCTGATACCGTATGAGAGAGACCTTGAATGATGATAAAGGATAGTAATGGGGCAAATGATAAAATGTGTATTTAAAAACCGTACAATTTTCGACATGTTCTCTAAACACGTGTCGGGGAATGTTCTTCTAAAAATGAGACCAAAGATTTGATCTAGACGAAGAGGTACAGATATTGGAAACTTAGTGCTTTGCAGCACACAGATGAATCTCCATAGATGAATACATGTCCATAATGCTTCCCACTGTCTGGCTAATCTTAGCTTTATTTTGCGATGCTGTAGTTTTTGTGGGTATTTAACGCATTTGCCAGAAATCTACCAGGCTGAGAAACTCTAGGCACCTAAGCTGTTGATGCCCGGACCTCTATTTTCCCAAGAAATGGTTGTAGCAATTTAAAAAAAAAAATGCAAATGCAATTTGAGGCCACACAGTTACATTAAATTTGATGTGTGTATAATTTTCCTATGATTTCTCTAATAAGAAATACTGTGAAAAAGTCTGCAAAAAGTATGGATATTTCCTTTTTATTTTCAATAAGGGGAGTGATTTGCATGCTCAGTTATGAGTGTACAGCTGTACACTCAATCAGCAAAATGTCACTAGGGGGTGGAGCATAATTCACATTTGCAACATCTGCATATTTGAGCATATATTAACAAATGCATTCATGAATAAGGTGTGCTGGAGTGACCTGATGCGCCTTAACAAATATTATTGGACTAGAGTGACTGTTAGTCGGTTCAAGTCCAAGAAATGGAAACTAGATGTGAGTAATAAGATGAAGCCGATGGTTAGGTTGATGCAAGTAAGCGTTTCGATCGCTCCTCTTCCTTTAATTCTTGGGAAGGTTTTCAAGAAAGTCATTCTAAATTTTCACTAACACTTCTTCCGAAGTAGAAACTATTTTGGATTATTTACAAATTGAATTCTGGGCCAAAATCTAAGAGTAATCTGCAGGATCATCAAATTTCTTCATATTGATCCCCCATTCCAACTTTGCCTCGTCAATTAAACTTTATCAACATAAAAGCATACGTTTTACATTTATTTAACAAGCTATGGGACTTCCTGCTTTCTCCAAATTGCACAGCTAAAGAAAACGCCATTAAATATAGACGGCATTAAAAAAAATCCTTTTAAAATCTATTTTGCGCCGTTTTAGGATTTCTAATAAATGGCAACATATCTAAAAACAAAGTTACGATATAATCCCTTACAGCCTATTCCTCAGATCTTTAAATTCCTCAAAAGCAATTAGCAGAGTACATCAGACATCTAGGATTTAAAAATGTAACTTGTACTTGTGATAACCACCAAAAAATAATTCCTTATTGAACTGCAGGCCTCACTGTAAATCTTTAAGTTATATTAAAAAGTCCAGATAATACACCTAACACTGCTGTGATGTAATTGTTCAATTTCGGAGCACTAGAGATCTGGTTTTAACATGAACCTTTTTAATCAGAACTATAGTACTGGTAGGCAACCTTTGGCACTCCAAATGGACTACATTTCCCTTGATTCATTACAGCTGCAAGAGCATTATGGGAGCTGTAGTTCACAACATCTGAAGTGCCAAAGGTTGCCTATCCCTGCTGTAGTAGACCTAACCTTAGGTTGAGATACCTTTACCCAAGAGCCATGGAAGATAGTGTGGGATGAGCAGAGTGCGTTAAAGTAGATTTTAAATTTTAATTAGGATTTCTTTTTTTTATTTAAATCAGATTTTTGCGATTTATATAACATTTTATATATATATAGATTTATATTTAAAGGACAACTGTAGCAAAAAGGGAAGTTGTTTAATTGAAAGATTGCATGCAGTGTGGGCATTTTATATAGAAATGCTTTAATGAAAGAATACAAATAAAGTACCTTACTGAGCCATCTTTACTCCACATAGCTCTACCTGGAGGCAGACATGTTGTTTAGAATCTTGGGTCAGATCTTTGTTCAGCTGAACCAAAGTGAGTGAAGATCTGACCCAAGATTCTAAACAACATGTCTGCCCCCTGAGAGAACTATATGGAGTAAAGATTCTAACCAACATGTCTGCCCCCTGAGAGAACGATATGGAGTAAAGATTCTAACCAACATGTCCGCCCCCTGAGAGAACGATATGGAGTAAAGATTCTAAACATCATGTCTGCCCCCTGAGAGAACGATATGGTGTAAAGATTCTAAACAACATGTCTGCCCCCCTGAGAGAACTATATGGAGTAAAGAGGGCTTAATAAGGTACTTACTCTGTATTCTTTCATTAAAGAATGTCTTTATAAATCATCTACACTTGATACAATCTTTTAATTAAATATAAGGTCATTTTCTGTTACAGTTGAACTTTAAGATATGTTATAGATGAAAGGTTATTCAGCAATAAATAGAGCTTAGTTGCGTAGCATGAGGCTGTATGTTATGCACTATTATACATTTTTGGTAAAGTTATCCAGGCTGAGATAACACACAAATTAAATTATATAAAATAAAGACTTAATCCCATTGTTCTGCAAATCTATCTGCAAACAAGGAACACATTACCACTTCCGTGCATGTTATATAAAGTTTGTTTTAGTTGAATAAAATGATTTAAGTAGTTGTGTAAATGTGACTGATTTAACCTATTATTAAACTACAAATCAGTTTTACTAATATGACATAATATTCTAAATATGAAATCATCTGGTGGCAAATACTAACGATTATAACAACCAGCAAGAATGAGTCTTCATATTTAAAAATCATGATTTAAATTGGGATTTAAGTCTTGATTCCAATCCCTGGGGATGAGCATTTGTTTATTAAACTACACCTTCCATGATACTGAGCAAGTCTGATGGCATCGTGTGAGTTATAACTCCACAGAAGCTGGTGATATGTGCTTTTTATTTAAAGGGACTGTAATGACCAAACATAGTCTGTTTTTACTGTGCATGTAGAGCATAAAAAAATGATCTGTACATTGTATTAGCAAAACGGCCAGCAAATGCCTAAATTAGGAGATAAATGTGTTATTACATGGGTCTGGGGTGTCTCCTGTTAATGACATCACCTGTGGCACGGTATGCAAGTTACACATTACCCATTTAAAACCAGTTCATTTGCATATCAAGACGCAGGTGATGTCATAAGCAGGAGACTCCAGACACATTTAGAACACACGTTTCTCCTAATTTAGGTAAAATCACACTTACTCTGCAATGTGACAGATTGCAGAATGGTTTGCATTCCAGTAAGCACTGAGCGTTGCCCTAATTCTAGAGAGGGAAGCTGTTTACAAAGCCAAATGCAGTGATTTATTATTCGGAGGTTTCACTATGAAAGGACGGAGTTTGGCTCTGCTGATCTAATAACACAGCCGAGGAAGCTACGTGATATTAATATGGGATCTTGCACATTGTTACAATAAATAAAATGCTAGGTCTAAGCCCTGCCTCACTAACCAGGCCTAATTTATGATCTTGATGGCCCTGCCATGGCTTTTCGATTTCTATAAAAATATCTTCCCTAGTTGGAGATTGGTTTGGATTAAATTATCCCGGTCACCCCCATTATAACCAGATCAGACTGCTGGAAATGGCTTCCACTTAAATAATCAATGAAAGGAATATGGCAATTGGTTGTCTTGTGATTTTTGTAGTTGCTACAGAGCCCAATCCTCCACATTGCTAGAGAATCACTGCAAAAATCTAATTTACAGATCACTTCTTGTCAATGCATTTTCTTTTTTTACATTACATGTAGTACCAATATGCGCCACCCTTGTTAAATACACTGCTTGTCCAGCTAGGGCAAAGAGATCTTGTCTGTAAAATGTAGGCTTTCATCTCCGCAACTCTACTATACATTGGGCTTGGCCAAACTTGCCGTGTTTCTCCTGCTAGGAGAGCTCCGCTAGCCACAGATAATACATTGCTAAATATATATTTTTAAAAAAAAAACTCACTTTAATTAGGCAGGGTCAGCTCTATTCTTCTAGTAGGAGACACAGCTTCCATATTTATCTTTTATGTTTAGGTGATACAGTCCTTGGACGATGATTGTCTTTATTTGCTAATCAAGGCCAATTATCACCACTGTACAAAATGTCCCAAGAGCAAATCATGTCTTTTAGCTTCGTCTTCCACTAGCTGTGCAAATCCTGGGCAGAATCCCTGTATAACCGAATGCTTACAGCTAGAGCACCATAATACCATTGTTTTGTATTCCATTGTTTATTCCTGCTCACTATACAGACTGTGCCCTGCTGACAGGACAACTTCATGTCACCTGTTCAGCCTTGGTTGTATTTATTTTTGTAAATGTTGTTTTCTGTGCATCGGACAGGCTGGGGAAAGGACTCTGCGGTTAAAATGATGCTGCTAATTTACCATTAATCTTTTGTAAAGTTCCGAATAAATGTAGTGCAATATTTTTTATATATCTAAATATCTATAAATTAAATCGTAAAGCTTCTGAGAATATTATGGGGAGAAGGGAATATCCATGGGGTGGGTCAATCTGCTGCAGCAAATCCTGTTTTACTGGGAAAAAAAAAAGGTTGTGATCTTTATACATTCTTCATAATGTAATCTTTTCAACGATGCGTGATTGTACATAGCTTCAATAATAAAAAACAAATTGCAGCACATTTTGGTGGTTTAAAAAGTGTTCTGTACTCATTCTTTATGTGTAGCCGTTTATTCTCATTATATACTAAGCAGGCTGGATGTATCCTTTACACATAACATACAGTGGGGAAGGAAAAACTGCAAGACGGGATCAAACTGTTGTACAATGGGCACAAGTGACTTTTCAGTGAGCATTTAAACTCACTTTGGTGCAAGATGAAAATTACTGCTTGTATAGTGCACAGGCCCCTCCCCCCCCCTTCCCCCGCTCGCCCCACAGGGATTACTCTGCATGTTTACTTCAGGTGCAACAGCACTGATTATATAGACACTGAGGATATTTCATTTAGTCACTTTCTGTGCTCTTCCATTTGAATACATTATGTGTCCTTGCTCTTGTACACAGTAGGATCTCTTAACACATTGTCTGATGACATCACTAGAGGGACAGGAAATTCCATTCATTTGAATGAAATTCTTCTCATTGGTTCCTGCATCAAAAAAAAAAAGGAAATTACTTTTACACAGCTAGTGTGGGCAGTCCTGGTTTGTATAATTTCATCTAGCTGTAAATATTTTAAATCTTAAGCATTGCAAATTGTAAAACATGCATTTGAAAGCACATTAGTATGCATTAATATTTGGAAGATGCATGTTGGGCACTAGACAGTACCTTTAAACTCTGATGCACACTCTTATATCGAGATTCTCGAGAGCTTTTTACTATACTATCATCTCAAATGATGTTGAGATGAACATTTACATTTTGCACACACATAGTAGCCCTGTTATTCTACAGCACCTCTAAACAGCCAATCAGAGGGTTTGCATTGGGGATGCCTCAAGTATTTTTTTTAGACTCTGCCCCCTGGTGTCCTGCCCCCTTCCCAGACTCTGCCCCCCGGTGTCCTGCCCAGACACTGCAGTAAAACTGAACGGGGGAATTTTTTCAACTCTATTACTTTTGGCTTTAAGTTTTCAAATAATGACAAAGCCCTAAATGTAAGGGGGCATTAGCCATCTTGGGGTAATCACCAGATCTCACTATCTAATATTAAATCCAATATTTATCCTAGGCAGGATTTTATCAATATTACAGGTTTAATGTACTGAATTTTTATTTTATTTTAAAAATGGCGTTCTACACATCAATTTTTAAATGATACATTGTACAAATAATGTGCAAACTCTTTGTCATCAATCAAGAAACTCTTTCATGTAATCCATGTTAAGTTACTTAGTTAATATCATTTACTTGTTAAGGGAAAACACTGACCATAGCAGACTTAAAGACCGATTTCAGTAATGTATGTAAGAGTTTGAAGTAAATTCGCTGCCCTCGGAGCAAGTGGAATAAGACCCTTAAAAAACTGAGTTCCAGTCTGGTCAACACTTTTTTCATTAAAACAGAAAAAATAAAAGGGTTTTGGTTTTATGCTTTTTATACACATTTACATTACAGATACAGTAGTTAAAAATATATTGTATAATATGTAATAAAATTAAATACATAAAATAAAGTTTTTCAACAATATTTATAGAAATGGCTATTTAAAGGCTGCTGCATTTTTTAGTTTTTTTAAAATCAATAAGGCGGTTGGTAAATTGTTAAAATAACTATCTAAAATGCAAGGCTGTGAATCCTTACTCCACAGTTATCAAAGTAAGAGTGGATGGGGGGAGCAAGAGTGGATGGGGGGGGGGGGGTGTCACTACTTGGTACTAAGGCGTTATATTTTGTTTGTGTCCATTGCTAGAATAAATCTACACAATATAAAAAGTCACAGCAAGGAGTGTTCAATTTATGTACAGTTATACTTATTTTGTTTGTTTTATTCATTTATTCAGATTCTTTTTTTTTTTTTTTTTTTTTAATCTATCAACACAGCATAGAACTGTACTCTGTGATTAGAATACAGTACTTACTATAAAGACACACACAACACAACTGCAAACTTTCTGTGATGTAGAGGTCTAGACTAGAGTATGACAGATTATTGCTCTTTCTCCCAGTCATACTTCCACTCTCAGATGAGGCTACGGCTATGTCTAGCTATTTTTTTTTGCCCTTACTGTGTCCTCTATATTTTTTTTTTACCTTCTCTACCCAAAACATTATAGCCATTCCCCGTCTAGACTGCACCACCGCCCTTCCTGTGCCCTGTGAAGATAATTAGCAAAAGAAAGACTCAATTTCTACAGTCGCCAGGAGTCGGGACACACTGATATAGAAGCACAAGTGAAATGTTAGTTGTCCCTAGTATGAGGATGAACTGGCGTGTGCTTTTGATAGTACACGCCAGATTATCCTCTGACCGACAGCGGCCATGCCTCCATAGGAAGCCATCTGGTCGGCGACCGTCTTTCTCTGCTAGCGCAGGAAGAGCCCCACGTTTTTTCATGTTATCAGCAGGGGGGGGGACCTTAATGACGGGTTTACTTTGTGTGGAACATGTTTTGTTTGTTGGAATGTTCCTGTAAAGCACAACCTGCCTTTAATAAACCTAGAACACTAACTCTATATGTTGTGTTAATATTTCTTTTTTTTTTTAAACACAACTTTTGAGATCTTTTAATTTACATATTTGCATTATGTGACAAGTGAGGATTATACCGCTTTCGTTTATTGTTAGAAAATCGGTTAAAATGGCCAAAAAGTTTCCTTTTTAACACAACATATAGTCTTTTTGCTGTATAATTTATATCCTAACCCTTAGCCACTGTAGCACACTGCTTGGGCAATCAAATGCTTAAAGGGACACTGTCAACCTAAACACTGCTTGTATTGTGAATGTATAGAATAAAAATAATGACGAATTTCAAGTAAATGCATAAAATAAGAGAAACATATGTTTAAAGCATGGCAGAGTTTATGACATCACCTGGGGCTTGGTATGCAAATATCTTTTCAGAAATGTGTAATTTGCATATCAAGCCACAAGAGGATGTCATAAGCAGCAGACACATGGAAAATAAATATTTCTCTTATTTTAGCATTTTTATGCAAAACAACTTTTTTTTTTTTTTTTTTTTAGAACTTTTCATCATTTGTTTTTCCCTATAATCACAGTATAAGTACATTGTGAGTTGACAATATATACATCATGCTGGCTTTTGCATTCCAGTATTGAAAGTGAATATCTTGTCTGTCTCTAAGAATGTAACCCTTTGTACAGTGGCCAGGGAAGTCCTGTAGGCCGCAGAAAAGAGTGATGAGACCTCAGTCAATCCTAGATCACCAACAGCACTTTTATGCACCAATGTAGGTAAAGATACATAAAAGGTATAAAATATAGATAATAAATAAAAGTTGGAGATTTTGCATCTCCTAAATGTTACTTTTACCACAAGTGAAAGACAGTTTTGTTAAACCAAAACATTATAAAATAAGTTGTTTTCATTTTTAAATATTAATACCCCATTGGGTCGTTGTGTAAGCTATTCCGCAATCTGCAACCAAAACATTAAAGAATGCCTTTTTATGGGGTGAACAAAAGTACCTTTGGCTTCTTTAAAACTATGTCACTGTTGATACAACTAAGAACAGGTTTCTGTCTATGAGATGTGGGAAACAAAGTGTATGAGCAGCTAGAGGATGTACACATTAAGCGCTAGTTATTGATCACTTTCAGACTCTTCCTCCTCCTCTGCCGCGTAGCATGACGAAGCGCTGTTCTGAGTGTACATCTTCGTCTTTACAGGACAGTTGTAATCCATGAGAATTGCCTGATGGATAATGGGGGAAGAAAAATGTAGTTATTCCGTTGATTGTGGCTTTATTTTCATGGTGTAACTTTGGAGAAATTGGGGCAGTGTAAGGGGGCTGTCAAGTAACGCTTCTCACTCAAAGAAAACCGTACACGAAACTGGCTTTCCACTGGTGTGGGAGAGACGGACTGGTGTGGGAGAGACAGAGTACCATTGACCTGTGTACTATCACCATGTTAGTATGGCATTATAACGCCAGTAATGGAGGTCAAAGTGTAGTCTAGACAAGTCCTTCTCAAACCTGTCCTCGAGGCCCCTCACTGGTCCAGGATTTGGGGGATTACCCAGTTGTGTTTAAATATGCACCTGGTGTGGTTCCCTAAGCGTTCAGGGACCATACCTGGTGTTATACATATTCTGATTTAAACACAACTGGGTAATACCAAATTTCTGGACCAGTGGGGGTCCTCGAAGTTTCAGAAGCACTGGTCTACATAAAGAAGCCAGACACTAAAGTAACTTGTAAGTCATCTAGAAATGATGCACAACTGTAATATACATGTTGCCATAGTGTCTAGCTTATCAGTTTGCCTATAATGGGCCCCATGACCCCAACTATTGAAAGACTTCATCACCTGTATTCCCTTGCCATTCTTAAGTTGATGGAGATGTCCTTCAACAGCTGGAAAACTGCACTTTCAAACCTCTAAGGCATAAACCTTACATTAAGTCGACCAACAGTCAGCCTTTATTTTTTGGGGGAGTTTTATGTAGAGTGTTTGGTCATACTGACAATTCTACGTGTACAGTTGTATGCCTAGAATTACGATATACAGTCGTGTAGCCGGAGCAAGGGTTTGCTAGCATATGTTTTGCTCAAACATGCAAATATAATAATGCAAATAACTCCATAATACTCATAAACGATGTGTTGGCGTGGAGAGGTACTTAAAGAATGGCCAGGATTACCAAAAGAACACATCAATATTCTTCACTAGTTTGTTATGAGATTTTAATTTCCCTTTATCATCACAATTTATTGTCAAATTTTTGAGTAAAAAAAAAAAAAGTAGAAGAAATGTCTTTGACGGAGCTTACCATCTTCTCTTCCTTGGCAGGCGGGCTTCGGAGAAACAAACACAGAGGGGCATAGAGAATGTCCACTGTCCCGATGATGGTCATTAGCCAGGGGAACCCAATGGATTTGGCAATGGCTCCTCCAGCTGACGGGCCTAACCAATCACAAAGAGTTCAAAATACCCGAGATTAGTTTGCAGGTGGACGGGCTTTATTGTCACACAAGTGCTCGTTATGACTTGTCCCACTTTACTCTTTTGTTGTAACTGTGGGAACATAGACAGCTGCTGGGATTTAAATTCTATCGATGACTCGCGGCTAGGGCTGAATCATATGGCTCTAGACAAGAAGATAACTTCTTTTCTGTAAATATTATCTGAACATATTGTGTGAACACAGCTGGCGGGAATACAACCAGTCTCTATCTTTCGACACTTTAAACATAGAAACATAGAATGTGTTGACAGATAAGAACCATTTAACTCTAATTTTCTAAATACTATTATTAGTCCCCAGTTCCCTATCTTATATCTAGGATAGCCTTATACCTATCCCACGCATGCTTAAACTCCGTCACTGTATTAACCTCTACCACTTCTACTGGAAGACTATTCCATACATCCACTACCCTCTCAGTAAAGTAATACTTTCATTAGTCCCTGGCCTTATCTCATGTCTAGGATAGCCTTATACGTATCCCACGCATGCTTAAACTCCGTCACTGTATTAACCTCTACCACTTCTACTGGAAGACTATTCCATTCATCCACTACCCTCTCAGTAAAGTAATACTTTCATAAGTCCCTGGCCTTATCTTATATCTAGGATAGCCTTGTGCCTATCCCACGCATGCTTAAACTCCGTCACTGTATTAACCTCTACCACTTCTACTGGAAGACTATTCCATACATCCACTACCCTCTCAGTAAAGTAATACTTTCATTAGTCCCTGGCCTTATCTTATATCTAGGATAGCCTTATCCCTATCACACACATGCTTAAACTCCGTCACTGTATTAATCTCTACCACTTCTACTGGAAGACCATTCCATATATCCACTACCCTCTCAGTAAAGTAATACTTCCTGATATTACTTTTAAATCTTTGTCCCCCCACCATTTTTTCTTGTTTAGCTAAATCATTTGCCATTTAGCTTATCCCTCCAGGAACATCAAACTTGCTGCAAATCTTGGCAGGACTGCTTACAGAGAGTATTATCATGTCGGTTTTATTGTATGACTGATAAGAAGAGATCTAGCTTAGAAGATAACACATTTCCCCTGTTCGGTGCTCTGCTGTGGAGAGCTGGTTGGGATTGCTGTGATTCTATGTCTGAAGGACAAGACAATAGAGAGCCATAGAGTAGGCCTGTCATACACAACAATCCCATCATGATTCCGCTCTATGAATTGTATTCAGCTGGTATCAGCAGGGACAGCAAGCTTTCCCAGACCAGAAGCTCTCCATGATGCTGGTTTATCCACTATCCTAAAGCCGTTAGGTCAATCAGGTAAATATATGTAAAACCAATATAGAAAGTATAGATTACTCCGCTCTCCTCTGATGACAGAGCCATTTATGTTCACATATAGTGTGCACGATGCAGAGCTCCTTACCTAGCGCGAATCCCATGCAAAAGGCAACGTCTGCGATGGCATAAACACTACCATAGACAGAAACATGACGCAGATCCACCAGATAACCCATTATTGGCATCATGGAGGAGTCTACCATACCTGAGAGGAGGGGGAGAAAGTGACACATGAACATGGCTTCATCTACAATATTCATACAACTCAGCTACCCATATATCTATCTATGTATCATCTACCAACCTATCTATATCCATCTATATATATATATATATATATCATCTATCATATACCATCTACAATCTATATATATCCATCTATATATATATCATCTATCATATACCATCTACCAACCTATCTATATCCATCTATATATATATATATATATATATATATATATATATATATCATCTATCATATACCATCTACAATCTATATATATCCATCTATATATATATCATCTATCATATACCATCTACAATCTATCTATATATCTATCTTTCCATCTAACATCTATCAATTCTCTATCTATCCATCTATCATCTGTCTATCCATATATCATCTATTTATCCATCTATATATCATGTATCTATCCATCTATTATCTATCTATCTATAGATCATTTATCTAAATATCATCTATCAATGAATCATCTTTGTATCTATCCATCTATCATTCATCTATCTATCCATCTATGTATCATCTATCTATATACTGGTATTATCTACCTATCTCTATCTCACTATATACCATTTATCTATCATGATATATATCTGTCTATCATCTCTCTATCTAGCTATCTATATTTATCTACCTATCTATACATCTATATTTTACCTATCTATTTCATTTTTCTATCTATTACATATCTCTAGATATCCTCTATATCTATTATCTATCTACCTGTTTATCTATCACATGTATTTTGTGTAAAGTATTGTAGTGTCTATTGTTCATACATATGTAGCATTTCATGACCATCTTGTGTTAGTTACATTATAGAACTTACCAATGGCAAATCCAACGCCAAAATTTGGTACAATTAGGCCATAGATGTTTTTTGCAAACGGTACCTGCGCGGGATACAAACAGTGACTTATCACAGAGGAAGAAGGAAAAGTAAAACAAATTACTCTTCCATGCAAAAAAAATAGGATGAGATAATGGACCCAATTCAGTGACACATAATATCACTTGTTACTGTTTTTTTTAACTCACAATTTTCTATTGCAGTCTATGGGATTACATGACATGAGATAAATGAACTCATCAAACAGACCAGAATGGCTCTTAAAGGGACCCTGTCAGCCGTAACATTGCTTAAACTGCGAATGTAGATAATAAGTGATATAAGGTGGTCTGTACATTGTGTTAGGAGAATTGCAAACACATGCTTTAAATAAGAGAAATATATATTTTAAATGTGTCTGTGGTGTCTTCTCACTATGACATCACCTTGTGGCTGGATATGCAAATTACACATTTCCCATTGAGTGAGGAGAAACCACAGACACAATTAAAATATATATTTCTCTTATTTTAGGCATTTGCTTGAAATTCTCTGAACACAATGTATAGATCATTTTTCATTATTTTTTATTCTCTTCTTTCACAGTATAGGAAATATTTAGAGTCCCTTTAAAGAGAGACTAAACCTTCTATATGATTTTTTTTCAGTATATCTTTAATATCTTTTGATTGATGCACAATTAGAACACCATTTAAATCTGACTTTTCTTAGTGCAAAAGTGTTCCCTAAAAAAAAGGTTTACTCCCTCTTTAAAAGAGCTGTTCCACCTGTTTTAATGTGTGCATATTTTACATATGTTTAATATTTGTGACTTATTTTTAATTTAGAACAATTGACAGTTCTCCTGTAGTTTGACATTGAAAATAATTTCGTTGGGGCTTCTAAATTCAGTGACATTCCAATTGGGAGGGGCTTGGAAAAATGGGCAAGACTGTTGCTATGGGTAGGGTTGCCACCTGGCCGGTATTTTACCGGCAGGCCGGTAAAAAATTGGCATCAGGCCAATGTTAAGTCTATGGAGACAGGACCAAGGCCGGTATTTTTCTGAAGAAAAGGTGGCAACCCTAGCTATGGGAACAGCAATAACTCTATTACACTTTACCTAAAAATATTTAGTTCTTATTCACTAAGATCAGGTGAAAAGGTTTGACTATACCATACTTTGGCTCAGTCACAATCACATTTAAGTTTAGTGATAGTGAATTCCCTGGAGCAGCTGCCGGGGTTAGAAAGAGTGAGCAGCTCTACGTTGATTGGCTGAAATGCTGCAGGTGACAGCCAGGGGGCAGTATCTGTATGTTACCCCTTTATTACTCCCCTTGCTCTAATAAAACCTTTCTGTACTTACACATATAATGCTCACTCCCACCATTATCATTCCAATAAAGGCGCAAAGCCACCTGGGAAAAAAAGGATCCGGATTAGATGCTTCTATTGGGGATCTGTACACACGTCAATGTATCACATGCCTGCACCCCGATGACACAGGATGTACAAAGCTATGGCGGGGACGTGTAATGTTAAAGGAAAACTGTAGCAAAAACTCGAGCTCTGTTTAATTGAAAGGTGACATTAAGTGTAGACATTTTAAATATAAATGCTTTAATGAAAGAATATAAATAAAGTACTTTACTGAGCACTCTTTGCCCCATATAGCTCCATCAGGGGGCAGACATGTTGTTTAGAATCTTTGCTCTGTATAGCTGTATCAGGGGGCAGACATGTTGTTTAGCATCTTTGCCCCATATAGCTCCATCAGGGGGCAGACATGTTGTTTAGAATCTTTGCTCTGTATAGCTGTATCAGGGGGCAGACATGTTGTTTAGCATCTTTGCTCTGTATTGCTCTATCAGGGGTGCACATGTTGTTTAGAATCCTTGCTCTGTATAGCTCCATCAGGGGGCTGACATGTTTTTTAGAATCTTTTCCCTCCAGCCGCGCGGCTTCAATAAAGTTTGTTTAAAAAAAAATGCGACTAGAGTACCTCCGGTCGCATTTTTTTTAAATCAAACCTTATTGAATCCGAGCGGCTGAAGGGGAGCGCACAATGTTTCCCTCACAGCCGCGGACCTGCACCGGGAGACAGACAGAGCAGGAAGGAGGTAAGTACTGGGGAAGGGGGGAGGAGGGGCAAACGAGAATAACGCTGGCATACTGAGGGGCAAAATCCTGGCAGATTAAATGGCAAAATCCTGGCATATTGAGGAACAGAATCCTGGCATATTGAGACAGCAGAATCCTGGCATATTGAGGGAAAAAGAATGGCATATTAATTGGCAAAAAAATATCATATTGAGGGGCAAAATCCTAGCATATTGAGGGACAGAATCCTGGCATATTGAGGGGCAGAAGTCTGGCATATTGAGGGGCAAAATCCTGGCATATTAAAGGCAAGAAGAATGGCATATTAATTGGCAATATCCTGGCATATTAATTGGCAATATCCTGGCATATTGAGGGGCAGAAAATTTGTTCAGTAAGGGTCCCTTAAATTCCTTGTGGCGGCCCTAAATGGCCTACTAATTTCATGTTAGCGGATTCTATACAGTCACTGATGCTTAGTAATGGAATGGCCGAATTATTTCATGGTAGCGGCTTCTATACAGTCACTGATGCTTAGTAATCAGGCATTTCATGCAGGCAGGATACCAGACCACCAGATTATGATGATGATTGTTTGTCTTTAAGGGGTTAAAATTACAGAGCTCAGAAAGCATTGTAAATTCCCCTACAGGACATTGGCACAGTTCAGTCGCATTTTTATTGCCATCAGGTTATAATAAAATCCAGGGGAAACGTCCAGTGTTTAGAAAGTGGCCACGTCAGTATCTGGCACTGATTAGATCTCTACAGCAGGGTAATAAAGGAGTAATGAATTGTACCTTCCCATCTTGTGAGCAAGCACACCAAAGATATTGGTTCCAATGAGATAAGAGATGCTGGCCGGAATGAATGCTACACCTGTGGAAATAAAGCAGTCGTCGATATGAATGAAATATTAATGAAAAGATAGATTGCACAGGTTTAATATCCGGCAAGTGTCCTGATCTTCCACACAGGCCCCTCTGCCATTAGCTGACGCGTGTGGAATGGAGGCTGAGAATCCGAGGGAGATAGGACAATAAGATTCATTTATACAGACTGTGCAGATAGAGGCATGGGGAAAGTAATATAAGGGACAATCACTGAGGTCTTGGGTATTGCACTTTTTCTAGGCATTCTGACACTGAGATCATTGGCACCATTTGAGGGGGGTTTCTGCACCTGGCTTTTAGTAGTACCAAAAACCAGAAGAAATATAATGAACAATTATTAATATTAATATGCAGCTATTTATCAATGTTTTTTTAGGACTGAATATACATAAATTGCACTTGTAAGGTGAATTAAATAAGGAGTAGCTGCAAAGTAGTAATTCTCTGTTTATATTGCTGCACATATTTTCCTTTATTCTGAATCCTGTCATTATTGATGTATAACTGCGGTGACTGTGAGTTTGTTGTGACTGTGAGTTTGTTGTGACTGTGAGTTTGTTGTGACTGTGAGGACTGTGGTATAATTCTATGCGGCAGCATTCAGCCTGGAATACATGTCTTTAGACTATGGACCGGTTATCATTGGATTGCCGTTTACCAGACTGCATGGGAAGCAGTAGACTGAATGATAGTATGTATGGTCAGGTCAGGGAAGTGTTTGCTGCATTAACAAAACAGACAGAAATATCTTGATACTGAGGCATATTTGCAATGACAGGTGCTCTGGCAAGTGCAGCGGGTACTGCATTGTGTTGCGGGGCAAATCCACTGGGTGCTGCATCGTGTTGCAGGGACAAGTTCAGTGGTTGCTGCAATGTAGTGTGGGGGCAATATTGATCTTTGGAGGCTGTAATGAAAGGTGGGAAGATGAAGGAACCTAGACAATCAGGGGGTGTCAGGAATAGGGCTAATATTTATGGGGGGGGGGGGGGGGACAATTTATTCTGTAGGGGGCCTCAAAATTCCTGATGCAAAAATAACATGCAAAGTGCAGCCTGGCAGTATATAGGATGCATATATGTACATCCAATTAATTAATCATAGTAAGACTATAATTTTGTAAGGTGATCTAATTAAAATATCTCTAATTATATTGGTTTATAAAATAAAAAATGTTCATATTTTGACCAGATATTTACTAAGTCAAATATAATTAAAAAATATCTATTTTTACCTCTTTTATTTTTAGTTTTGTCAGTCTCATTTCATGTTTAGGAAATGCAAATTTGCATATTTTTCTTAGATGTTGCCATAGTTCATTAGCATTGTAAATAACATTCCAGAAATAGTAATAAATCAGGATATTGAATACATTTGGTATATATGGGTAGGTTATGATTATTGAAAGTAATACAAATTAACAGTTTTTTTTATTACATACATGAAGAAATATTACATACACGGATTTGTTAATATGTATATAACATTATTGTAACAAATTGTGTATGTGACAATGTATAATATTTGTTCATGTCTTGTGGCTCTCAGACATTTGAAGTTTACTGTATGCGGCTCTCACGGGTTTGGCCACCGCTGGTAGACACGCTACTGTTGCAAAAGACAGTTGTTATGGAACCTGTTACTTTATCTCTAACCAGAACCCCCTGCAGCACTGGGGCCACTGAGGTAGAAAGAGGTTTGCCGATTTGAGATGTGTTCAGTGATGCTGTGTGGACTGTACTATACTTTACAGGCAGAAAGTTGATATATGTTCACTGTAATCTACATTTCATATAGATTATGTCAGAAAATGACTATTCATCTGTGCGCACATCGCCCACTGTCAGTTTGCATACATTGCAGAGCACAGTATGGGTGTTTGCATTTCTTTAAATTGAATTTCATTTGTGGGACTGACATTCACATTCACGGCAGAGTGTACAGACATCGGCTGCTATCCCTCCTGGTGAAAAGAGATCTTTTTGTTCATCTCAGCCAGTGCCTCTGGCACCCACTCATTGGACACACACCCACCCGAAGGCCGGCCGTGGATGTGAGGGAAGAAGTATGTGTATGTGGGAATGTGAATGAAACGTGGGAATGCTCATATAAATATCTAGGAAGTATGACACTGGTAGGAGGGAGCAGGCAGACAGTGAGACAGACACAAGATGTCGGCGCTGTAGTGTTAGAAGGAGCACAGAACATGCTGAAGTTTTAGAGGTAAGTTTTTTGTTCCAGCACATTGGACCAGGAACAAGAGGTAAGCATTAGACAAAATAACCTTGTATATGGCAAATGTGTGTTTTCAGGGTTCAATCTCTCTTTAAACAAAGCTAATCGTTTCATGGTAATTGCATTATTTTACCTAGCTGCCACTTCCTCGAACACATGGTCTCCATCATCCAGATCGGTAACGCTGGCTCCAGCATCGCAATCGCCATATTGGCAAAACAAATGGATCCTGAAACAAAAAGATGATGTGATTATAACATAAGGAAGAATCATCTCTCGTTCCCCGTGATATACATATAAGACTGACACTGATCCTTCTTACATGCATGATACACCAACACATATTGGGGGATAGCACCACTTAGAGCATATTTATTAAATATAAATATATTATGACTTAAATACTGGGGGATGAATTAACAGCTGATTAGGAAACAAATCACCAATTTGCCCCTCTTTCCAGTTCAGCTATCAATGTCTGAACTCTGCAGTTGACCCGGCAGTTGACTTGCAGTGAATACACTCATGAGTATACATCTCCCTATCTCACAACATCATCCACAGTCCTGATTCTGTGGAACATTGCAGGTTAATGTATTCTGTGCATGTGCACAGGTGTGCTGACACCCCCCTTCCAACCCCACCCCCCAGGGTCCCACATTGCAGATTGGGGCATGTCAGACCGTGTATTTGACTTATTTCAAACAGATATTACAACATGATACCACTGCATACCAGCTGCAATAATGATGTAAGGGTCCTTGAGGAGGGTGAATAGAGGTGTGCCAGTTTGACTCTGAAAAGTAACAGAGAGAGAGGTTGAGTTCCACTCAAGCCATTGGAAGGGGATGTTTCGCACAATCTTCCCCAGGCAGGAGTTACACTCACCTCTGGTTGGACACTTGAAGGCTGCAAGACAATCAGCTGTAGAGCTAAAAAAAAAAAAAAAAAGATATGCATATAATAGACATCATAGAACATACAGCAAAGAGTCGTTGTTTACATACATTGTAATGTAAGTTCAAAACAGACACATAGAAACATAGAAACATAGAATGTGTCGGCAGATAAGAACCATTCGGTCCATCTAGTCTGGCCAATTTTTTTTGAGTACTTTTATTAGTCCCCCGTTCCCGGTCTTATAGCTAGGATAGCCTTGTGTCTATCCCATGCATGCTTAAAATCCTTGACTGTGTTTACCTCTACCACTTCTACTGGAAGACTATTCCATGCATCCACTACCCTCTCAGTAATGTAATACTTTCATTAGTCCCCAGTTCCCTATCTTATATCTAGGATAGCCTTATAACTATCCCATGCATGCTTAAACTCCTTCACTGTATTAACCTCTACCACTTCTGCTGGAAGGCTATTCCATACATCCACTACCCTCTCAGTAACGTAATACTTTTATTAGTCTCTGGCCTTATCTTATATCTAGGATAGCCTTGTGTCTATCCCACGCATGCTTAAAATCCTTGACTGTGTTTACCTCTACCACTTCTACTGGAAGACTATTCCATACATCCACTACCCTCTCAGTAAAGTAATAATTTCATTAGTCCCTGGCCTTATCTTATATCTAGGATAGCCTTATACCCATCCCATGCATGCTTAAACTCCTTCACTGTATTAACCTCTACCACTTCTACTGGAAGACTATTCCATACATCCACTACCCTCTCAGTAAAGTAATACTTTCATTAGTCCCTGGCCTTATCTTATATATAGGATAGCCTTATACCTATCCCACGCATGCTTAAACTCCTTCACTGTATTAACCTCTACCACTTCTACTGGAAGACTATTCCATACATCCACTACCCTCTCAGTAAAGTAATACTTTCATTAGTCCCTGGCCTTATCTTATATCTAGGATAGCCTTATACCTATCCCATGCATGCTTAAACTCCTTCACTGTATTAACCTCTACCACTTCTACTGGAAGACTATTCCATGCATCCACTACCCTCTCAGTAAAGTAATACTATCATTAGTCCCTGACCTTATCTTATATCTAGGATAGCCTTATACCTATCCCATGCATGCTTAAACTCCTTCACTGTATTAACCTCTACCACTTCTACTGGAAGGCTATTCCATACATCCACTACCCTCTCAGTATAGTAATACTTTCATTAGTCCCTGACCTTATCTTATATCTAGGATAGCCTCATACCTATCCCACGCATGCTTAAACTCCTTCACTGTATTAACCTCTACCACTTCTACTGGAAGACTATTCCATGCATCCACTACCCTCTCAGTATAGTAATACTTTCATTAGTCCCTGGCCTTATCTTATATCTAGGATAGGCTTATACCTATCCCACACATGCTTAAACTGCTTCACTGTATTAACCTCTACCACTTCTACTGGAAGACTATTCCATGCATCCACTACCCTCTCAGTAAAGGAATACTTTCATTAGTCCCTGGCCTTATCTTATATCTAGGATAGCCTTATACCTATCCCACGCATGCTTAAACTCCTTCACTGTATTAACCTCTACCACTTCTACTGGAAGACTATTCCATGCACCCACTACCCTCTCAGTAAAGGAATACTTCCATTAGTCCCTGGCCTTATCTTATATCTAGGATAGCCTTATACCTATCCCATGCATGCTTAAACTCCTTCACTGTATTAACCTCTACCACTTCTACTGGAAGACTATTCCATGCATCCACTACCCTCTCAGTAAAGTAATACTATCATTAGTCCCTGGCCTTATCTTATATCTAGGATAGCCTTATACCTATCCCATGCATGCTTAAACTCCTTCACTGTATTAACCTCTACCACTTCTACTGGAAGACTATTCCATGCATCCACTCCCCTCTCAGTAAAGTAATCCTTTCATTAGTCCCTGGCCTTATCTTATATCTAGGATAGCCTAATACCTATCCCATGCATGCTTATACTCCTTCACTGTATTAACCTCTACCACTTCTACTGGAAGACTATTCCATGCATCCACTACCCTCTCAGTATAGTAATACTTTCATTAGTCCCTGGCCTTATCTTATATCTAGGATAGCCTTATACCTATCCCACACATGCTTAAACTCCTTCACTGTATTAACCTCTACCACTTCTACTGGAAGACTATTCCATGCACCCACTACCCTCTCAGTAAAGTAATACTTCCATTAGTCCCTGGCCTTATCTTATACCTAGGATAGCCTTATACCTATCCCATGCATGCTTAAACTCCTTCACTGTATTAACCTCTACCACTTCTACTGGAAGACTATTCCATGCATCCACTACCCTCTCAGTAAAGTAATACTTTCATTAGTCCCTGACCTTATCTTATATCTAGGATAGCCTTATACCTATCCCATGCATGCTTAAACTCCTTCACTGTATTAACCTCTACCACTTCTACTGGAAGACTATTCCATACATCCACTACCCTCTCAGTATAGTAATACTTTCATTAGTCCCTGACCTTATCTTATATCTAGGATAGCCTCATACCTATCCCACACATGCTTAAACTCCTTCACTGTATTAACCTCTACCACTTCTACTGGAAGACTATTCCATGCATCCACTACCCTCTCAGTATAGTAATACTCTCATTAGTCCCTGGCCTTATCTTATATCTAGGATAGCCTTATACCTATCCCACACATGCTTAAACTGCTTCACTGTATTAACCTCTACCACTTCTACTGGAAGACTATTCCATGCATCCACTACCCTCTCAGTAAAGGAATACTTTCATTAGTCCCTGGCCTTATCTTATATCTAGGATAGCCTTATACCTATCCCACGCATGCTTAAACTCCTTCACTGTATTAACCTCTACCACTTCTACTGGAAGACTATTCCATGCACCCACTACCCTCTCAGTAAAGTAATACTTCCATTAGTCCCTGGCCTTATCTTATATCTAGGATAGCCTTATACCTATCCCATGCATGCTTAAACTCCTTCACTCTATTAACCTCTACCACTTCTACTGGAAGACTATTCCATGCATCCACTACCCTCTCAGTATAGTAATACTTTCATTAGTCCCTGGCCTTATCTTATATCTAGGATAGCCTTATACCTATCCCATGCATGCTTAAACTCCATCACTGTATTAACCTCTACCACTTCTACTGGAAGACTATTCCATGCATCCACTACCCTCTCAGTAATGTAATACTTTCATTAGTCCCTGGCCTTATCTTATATCTAGGATAGCCTTATACCTATCCCACACATGCTTAAACTCCTTCACTGTATTAACCTCTACCACTTCTACTGGAAGACTATTCCATGCATCCACTACCCTCTCAGTAAAGTAATACTTTCATTAGTCCCTGACCTTATCTTATATCTAGGATAGCTTTATACCTATCCCATGCATGCTTAAACTCCTTCACTGTATTAACCTCTACCACTTCTACTGGAAGGCTATTCCATACATCCACTACCCTCTCAGTAAAATAATACTTTCATTATTCCCTGGCCTTATCTTATATCTAGGATTGCCTTATACCTATCTCATGCATGCTTAAACTCCTTCACTGTATTAATCTCTACCTCTTCTACTGGAAGACTATTCCATACATCCACTACCCTCTCAGTAATGTAATACTTTCATTAGTCCCTGGCCTTATCTTATATCTAGGATAGCCTTATACCTATCCCACGCATGCTTAAACTCCTTCACTGTATTAACCTCTACCACTTCTGCTGGAAGGCTATTCCATACATCCACTACCCTCTCAGTAAAGTAATACTTCCATTAGTCCCTGGCCTTATCTTATATCTAGGATAGCCTTATACCTATCCCATGCATGCTTAAACTCCTTCACTGTATTAACCTCTACCACTTCTACTGGAAGACTATTCCATACATCCACTACCCTCTCAGTAAAGTAATACTTTCATTAGTCCCTGGCCTTATCTTATATCTAGGATAGCCTTATACCTATCCCATGCATGCTTAAACTCCTTCACTGTATTACCCTCTACCACTTCTACTGGAAGACTATTCCATACATCCACTACCCTCTCAGTAAAGTATGCCTGTCAATGTTTAGTTTGGCTTCAAAATGAAAAAAAAAAATCCTTGACTGCAAAATAATTATAATAAAAGTAAGTAAGCTTACAAAGATCAGTGTTGCAAAATAAAAAATCTATACTTTTTTAACTAACCACACTAGGCAGAAACGTTTCAAAATCTTTCCTCTGCTTCCTCAGACCTTTAAAGGGACAGTCTAGTTCCCAAACTCCCTTTGGTACAAGATGAAGATTACTGCTTGTATAGCGCACAGTATGATTTGATGCAGGCATTCTTATATTTGACTCAAGCCTTCCTCTGTATCCTATCCTACAGGTACCGTCACACTGATGGTATGTAGGCACTGAGCATGTTTCAATTTTGATTTATTTAGTCACTTCCTCTGCTGGTGGAATAGAATACATTGTATGGAACCTAAGTGAGCTCGCTCGTGTACACGTGGGATCTCTTAACAGCGCAATACATTGTTTGATGACATCACTAGAGAAACAGGAAATTCCATTCATTTGTATTATATTATTCTTATCATTGGTTCCTACAGCAAAAATATAAAAATAAATTGAGGAACTTGACTTTTAGCTAGTGTGGGCAGTCCTGGTTTCTTGCAAACTGCTGTAATTCCACAAATTGTGTAAGATTTTGATATTTTAAGCAATGCAAAATGTTTAATATGCATTTTATTGTACTTTGAAAGCACATTAATATGGAAGATGCAATTTGGGCACCAGACAGTCCCTTTAATTGATGGCCTTGTTTCTTCTGTAACTTCCCCTACTAAATAGTTGAATATATTAATAAAAATAAAATGTAAATTTGTAAATAACGTATCAATGTTTTCATAGTTACAGAATATATTCTGTAATCTCTATATTGTTTAAACTATTTATCGGACTTTCTTTTTGGGGATTTTCCATCTCTTGTAAATGAAAGACTCTTTGGAATAGCATTCTCTTACTCTGTTGTCACTAGCCGATATTAATATTCTTTATGAAAGCGTTACTGATGGTACAGAATTCGATATGTAAATCTTCTACATTATTTAGACCCTGAAAAAGTAATTTAAAATGCATACTGACCTCCATCGAACAGAACCAGTACAGCAAGCACGAGAAATGGGGCAGTCTTACCCACAAACTCATACAAGATACTTCCGAAAGGTGGTCCCACTGAGGAGAAAGAAACAGATCTCAGCCTTGGTATATAAATATTATTATCACAACACTCAGTATCCTGTCCCTATATCACTGGGACACATCTAAATTATAGCAAAAGTCTTTGGCTTTTAATTAAGCCTATGTTCGTAATAATTATACATTATGGTGAACATGTAGAATTATTACACCATTGTTAATTAACAGCTATGATTATAGGATTATAGATTCGCCTATCTGTCTATCAATCTCTGTACCTTATCTGTCAGTATATCTGTCTATCAATCTCTGTATCTTATCTGTCAGTATATCTGTATCAATCTCTGTACCTTATCTGTCAGTATATCTGTCTATCAGTCTCTCTACCTTATCTGTCAGTATATCTGTCTATCAATCTCTGTACCTTATCTGTCAGTATATCTGTCTATCAATCTCTGTACCTTATCTGTCAGTATATCTGTCTATCAGTCTCTGTATCTTATCTGTCAGTATATCTGTCTATCAATCTCTGTACCTTATCTGTCAGTATATCTGTCTATCAATCTCTGCACCTTATCTGTCAGTATATCTGTCTATCAGTCTCTGTACCTTATCTGTCAGTATATCTGTCTATCAGTCTCTGTAACTTATCTGTCAGTATATATGTCTATCAATCTCTGTACCTTATCTGTCAGTATATCTGTCTATCAATCTCTGTACCTTATCTGTCAGTATATCTGTCTATCAGTCTCTGTACCTTATCTGTCAGTATATCTGTCTATCAATCTCTGTACCTTATCTGTCAGTATATCTGTTTATCAATCTCTGCATCTTATCTGTCAGTATATCTGTCTATCAATCTCTGTACCTTATCTGTCAGTATATCTGTCTATCAGTTTCTGCTCCTTATCTGTCAGTATATCTGTCTATCAGTCTCTGTACCTTATCTGTCAGTATATCTGTCTATCAGTCTCTGTACCTTATCTGTCAGTATATCTGTCTATCAATCTCTGTACCTTATCTGTCAGTATATCTGTCTATCAATCTCTGCACCTTATCTGTCAGTATATCTGTCTATCAATCTCTGTACCTTATCTGTCAGTATATCTGTCTATCAGTCTCTGTACCTTATCTGTCAGTATATCTGTCTATCAGTCTCAGTACCTTATCTGTCAGTATATCTGTCTATCAATCTCTGAACCTTATCTGTCAGTATATCTGTCTATCAGTCTCTGTACCTTATCTGTCAGTATATCTGTCTTGTCTGTCTTTCTGGATCTGTCTCTGATGATAATGAAATTGCAATATTGGCCACAAGTTTCCATCCCTGCCCTGCTTCCTACCATTATCTACAGCAGTGTAGAAATGGATTCTGTACATCTCCAGAGTGATGGGAATAGCTGGGGATGGATATCAGGCCATACATAGTGTGTGCACTAACCTAAAACTCCCATTGCCAGCCCCCCCAGGGCAACTCCCATTGCGTGTCCTCGTTCTTCGTCATCTGTGTAAACACTCGCCAGCATACCCATCCCTAGAAGGATCAGACAAAACACATATAGTGGGATTAACTGGGCAAACCTTACACTCTCAGACAGTACAGCTGACTACCTGCATCCCTACAGGCTTAAATAAAACAAAATAAACAGAGGAACAGACCACCCCGCTCCAACATGACCTTTACAGTCAATGAAATGGATATAAAGTGCAAAGTAATGAAAAATAGCAGCCGCAGATTGTGCAGTGAGAGTATGTGCTCTACTAAAAGCAGGGTTGTCAAACTCCAAACCTCAAAAGACAATTCATAAAACTTTACTAGAAAAAAGTACATAACATTAATTCCTTTATTACAAGTTAATTAAGTATTTCTTAAATGCACACTTTCTGTTACAGTTTAGCATGTACATGCCACCGTTTGTTTGCAAACAAATCCATGCAGGAATTTGTCTAACTTGCAAGGGGATCAGTGCAGATAGATCAGGTCATTGGTTCATGAACATGGACAGTAATTCTTATTTTTATTTATTTATTTTTTAACAGCACTGCTTGGGGGGCGACAGATCAGTACTGTGATGTCTGTACATTTTTTTTGCCTGAGCTTTTTGATCAATTCCCAGGAGAAAGATTACAAAAGCCATTTTTCAAGCCTTGGTCATGTATTAAGCGCTGCTTAACTTTTTTTCTAGCAGCCGCATCCCCTGGACCCGGCCGCCGGAAAAAATAAAAAAAAATAAATCACAGCAGTGACGGTTTCATGTGTGCATAATTATGGGGCACTTGTGTGTGGCATATTTATTGGGCCCCATATGTGGCATAATTAAGGGACTCTTTTGTGTGGCGTAATTAAGGGACTCTTTTGTGTGGCATAATTATAGGGCACCTGTGTGTGTGTGGCATAATTATGGGGCACCTGTGTGTGTGGCATAATTAATTGGGCAGAGGTGAGGCATAAATAGTGGGGCTCTGGTGTGGCATAAGTTATGGGGCTCTGGTGCTGCATAAGTTATGGGGCTCCTGTGTGTGGCATAGTTATGTGCTCCTGTGTGTGGCATAGTTAATAGGCCATCTAACTGGCATTACTAAGGAATCTGTTTGGCATTGTATAGAGGAAATCCAGGGGGGTGACACCATGAGTTTCCGCACCGGGTGACACCAACCCTAGTGACGCCCCTGCATAGTACCACCTAGTTTATAATTATAAGGTTATTAGAGTGTAGTTCAGAATTCATTATTATTCATAAATAATATTTTCAGGTCATGGAATGGAGACCAATGTCTCTGATAGTTCGTGGCCAACAAAAAAAATGTTTAAACCCCCCCCCCCAAAGTTTGTCCAATCATCATCAGAAGTTAGAATAGCCTGAGCACCTCTTGGTTCTGGCTGAAAATTTAATCCAATATAGAAACTGTCGGAGGACTTACCTGCCACAGAAGAACAAGATGAGCCGATTCCCTGCAGGGATCGGGCGATGAAGAGCAATGTGTAGCTTCCTGAGAATGCAAACACTGCGGGGAGAAGATAAACACTTAGACTGCCACACACGTCGACAAAATGAGAAAGAATTGCAAAGAGAGACTTCGTGAGCAAGCGTCAACTATTTCGTAAGAAGGGGGAAAAATGATGAGTGCGTCAGAGTTATGGGGGTAGGAGTAAAAATATTAAAAGTTCATGCTGCTAAGGGCTCGAGGGTCAGAGAACGGGAATCTCCTAGTCTTTTGTAAGGGTGCGCGTCAGGAGAGCTGCGAGCAGTATTATTATATCAGGCCAACCAGAGAGATTGATTGAGAAACACTTACTGATTGTTGAAACAAACATAATACAGAATCCGGCAAACATCGGGATCTGGTAACCTACCCTGCGCAAAGAGATACAACGTATTAATAGCGATCTTTACAAGGGTTCTTGGTAATAATATACTAGAGAGTAGACATGTGCATTCGTTTTCGGACTAATGCATTTTCGTCCATTCGCCCGAAAAACGAAGAACGAAAATGCTAAGCTAACGAAAGCCGAATGAACGAATGGTTAATAAACGAAAATCATTAGTTCATTCGTCCATTCGTAGTACTATTGCATTCTATAAGCCGAAACAGAGTCGGTTTATAGAATACAATAGCATTTAACTATACGGAGACAGAGTCTCCATTCATAAAATTATGAATGGAGACTTTGTCTCCGTATAGTTAAAAGCCGACAGCCTATAAACCGAACGTTCGGTTTATAGAATAGCAATAGGAATACATGTATTCCATAAGCCGACAGCCTATAAACCGAACGTTTGGTTTATAGGCTGTCGGCATTTTACTACACGGAGACAAAGTCTCTATTCATAATTTTATGAATGGAGACTCTGTCTCTTATTAGTTAAATGCCGACAGCCTATAAACCGAACGACTTTCGGTTTATAGACTTTCGGCTTATGTAATACATGTAAACCTATGGCTATTCTATAAACCGAAAGTCGTTCGGTTTATAGAATAGCAATAGGATTACATGTATTCCATAAGCCGAAAGTCTATAAACCGAAAGTCGTTCGGTTTATAGACTTTCGGCTTATAGAATACAAGTAATACTATTGCCTTTCTATGAACCGAACGAGAGCCCCATTCATAAGAATTTCTTATGAATGGGGCTCTCGTTCGGTTTATAGAAAGCCAATAGTATTACATTGTATTCTATAAAACGAACGAATAATAATGAACGAAACGAAAATAATGAACGAATTTCGTCTGAAACGAATGCATTAATGAACGAAATTCGTTTTAGACTAAATAAATAACATTTTCGTCCGAATGGACGAAAACGAAACGAAAATTTTAGTTTTGCACATGTCTACTAGAGAGCTCCTGTGACCAGCATCAGGAAAGCTCAACGTTGGGAGTAGGGTTGCCAGCTAGCCGGTATTTTACTGGCAGTCCGTAAAAGAATTGGCTAGATGCCACTGTTAAGTATATGGAGGTAACAGCCAGGTCAGTGTGTGTGTGTGTGTGGTGGTGGTGGTGGTGGGGGGGGGGGGGTCTTGTAAAGAAAGGGAGGTATGTCAAATATCATCTATACATTGTGTGGAAATGCAAGGAAATGCATGAGTTAAATGAACACTATGCTTTAAATTTGTCTGTCTGCTTCCTGTTTATGATGTTCCCGTGTAATACCAGGAAGTGATGTCATAAAGGCCAGACTGGAAAACAAAAACAAATTTACCCCCCCAAAAAACACCCTTTTCTTCCAATCTATGGCTTTGCATGCAATTCTTCTGACACAATATGAGTTATTTTGATAAGTCTATCTGTTGGAAACGTTTCGGAAAGGGGAGCAGTCACCAGGGAAACCAATGGAATGTTCATGAAAGTTAGAACTTTGCCCCAGAATTGAAGTTTATAAATGACCCACAATGTGTAGGTCACGATCCACCATCCTGTACGAAACCGGGAAATCTGTGCACATCTTAAAGCAATGTGAAAACAATAGGTGGAGTCACATAATATGGCCATTTAAAGCTCAGTCCATGACTTTATCAACTACTCCATGCATGGGTGGTGTAGGCTGTGTGCAGGGGAAGAGGACCACTAGCAGAGCACCATATCCCCACTCTCTCGTGTGCAGGGCCTTGCAAGCAAGTGGGAGGGGAGCAGAAATATTACTGTTACTAGCTATTATGAATCCCTTCAACCTTTCCTATGATACTCTGTGCCAAGGCTGGTCTTTAGAAGTCTTGTTTCGGTTGTATAAACATACCTGTTGGTCATCGGGCCAATGAATGGGTTAGTAAGTAGCTGCACGGTTGCCTTTGAAGCAAACAATAGGCCAACTTTGACATTTTCGTTGAGTAGGCTGGAGTCGGCCTTGGGGCAGTCGGAAGGGGTGGCAGCGGTAGAGACACCAGGTGGTTGCGTTGGGAACAGACTTGACCTTTGCCTCTGTGACCCCTCGGATATGTTAGAGATGGTCAGCGATGTGTTGTCATAATAGGAGAAGATGGTCTGGAAGCTGCCTGAGGAGGGGGACGGGCTCAGAACCGCCTGTAGGTCACTATCGTTTGATTCGTGAGTCATGGTATAGAGGTAACTAGGTATTATCGGGACTAGGGACACAGGAGAGATGGTGAGAGTTAATGTTGTGCATTAATGTCTAAATAAACAAAACCAGGCATATTTCAGTTGAGAAACCTTTTACAACATCATTTTTTTTAAAATAACATCACTTTTGCAAAGCAAATGGTTTTCTAAGCAGACATCCAACTAGCGTTGCCACCTCAGTTAATAGCAAGAAAATGGTAGCAATTTAGAGAGTGGGATTGAGATGGATCTAGGGGTTGCCAACTCTGCCATTTTTTACTGACCACATATAACTTTCACAGGCCGCCTTGCAGTATGTAGAAGTTATATGTGACCAGAAAGAAATCGGTTAACTAATTAACGTGGTCTTGTGGGATCCACTACTTGATTAGGTAATTGATTCCCTTCTGGTCACAAATGATTTCTGGCTGATGTGGCAACTCTATCTCCATATCAATAACACTTTCTGAGATGATACCATTTTCTAGTGATTAACTTGAATAGAGCTTACCTTAATTCCACCTGCAGTTTGCATACAGCTGTATGAATGGATATTTATTTTCACAAATATAGATTTCAACAAAGGCATCACTCTTGAGACGTAGCTGAGCCCATCAAAAATCTGCCCAAATGCAAATCACCAGGGTCAGATGGTTTACTGCTACCAAAAAATGTCCCATCTCCCAAGTCCAGTTCTTGTTGCTATATATAGTGAAGTCACGAAAAGCAATACAATGCCCAAAGATTTGACCCATGCATCAATTAGTGTTAATCCCCAAAGGCTCTAAAGACACAATAGGCCAATAAGCCTCCCAAATCTAGACATCAAAATCCTTCGAAATTTCCTAGCAAATCGTCTCACTAAATTCTTACCATGTTTGATTCAGAGAGATCAAGTCAGTTTTATCCCATTCCGGGAGGGCTCTGATAATGTGAGGAAGACTATAAATATTACTGACATTGTAACTAGAAGAAGAAAAACTCTCTGCTACTACTGGGTCTAGATATAACAAGAGCCTTTGACTCAGTTGAATGGAATTATATGTTTTCTGTCCTGTACTAGTTTGGGTTCCATCCTATTTCCTGTCTGTGAATTCATGGTCTGGAAAGTCAACATTTCAAAATGCATAGAGGCACGCGTCAGGGATGCCCACTGTCTCCATTAATATTTGATATGTGTATGGAACCTCTGGCCCACATGAACTAATCACAAAATCTGTGGCGTAAATTACAACGAGGAAAATGATAAAAATCAATCTTTATGCAAATGACTTAATACTGACCCTCCCATCATCTTGTTCAAGTACTGCAGCCTTGAGTCATTCTGCTCAATAAGTGGACTAACTATTAACGAGAAAAAAATCTGAAGCATTAGCCATTGGCCTAAACAATATAGATACTTTATCCATAAAGAAAAAATATAAATTCAAATAGCAAGGAAATGACTTACAATACCTTGGGGTACAGATCACAAAGTTTCCCAGCAAAGTTTTTGAGACAAACTTTAAAAAATTATTTCAAGACATCAAAAAAGATTTCTCAAAATAGTGAGGGCCCAAAATCAGTTGGCTAGGTAGAATTCATTCTATCCAAATGAATGTATTGCCACGCAATTAGTACCTCTTTAGATCTCTACCACTAAGGATTTTAAAATGCCAGCTTGTACGAATCCAGGGAGATTCGTACTTCATCTGGGAGAACAAAAAACCACGCCTTGCTCGTTGTATCTTATATAGCAGACGGAGCTGTGCAGGTTTGTCTGTCCCATATCTTTTATGGTATTACAGAGCATCACAGCTTGTGGGACTAGTGACTACCTGCCGTTTCTCTCTTTCACGTCAGGCAAATGCACAAGCACCCCTGTGGGTTGATCAGGAATCAACAGTTTGGGAGAACTTGACAAATGAAATTTGGTTGAGGAAAATGTATCGTCCTCATAGTCCCTTGTTAGCAAGTATGTCTGCCATGATTAAAGTTTGGGATGATTGTCGCATCAAAAATCCTCTATCCACATGGTCAGGTCCATTCTCACTTCTATCTTGCAATGGAATATTGCAAGCCCTACGAGACTCTTCTAAACTCCAGGAGTGGACACGTCTAAATCTTACTCGTATAGAAAAAGAATGGAAGGCAGGAAAGAGTTACAAACAAAGGCAGAGCTGCGAGAAAGTGAATTAACAAATGATATCACCATAACTCAATCGAATGGATACATTAGAAAGAGAATGACACCAGTTACACGATTTGAAAACTTATTGAGACCAGGCTTCTCAAGAAAAGGCCTCATTGCTACCAAGTATGTTACATTAGGGCAACAACTGACAACACAATCTGCAAATTTAGAGAACAATGGGAATTTGGCTTCTCTCATTTAACAGAAGATGAAATGGATCAGAATCATTAAAGCTTCATGTCAGACTGGTTCCATCTTTGCAGATTTCCAAGAACAATCCTTAATACTGCTGCACAGCACTTACTTAACACCTAATGGTTCAAAATCTGTGGACAAAGCTTGGACAATACCTCTCTCCGTCAAGTACGACTGTCAGCTGAAAACTGTTTACTAAATCTACTACTGCTGCCTTGGTCTTCAAAGGAAAATAACATAATGATGCGACTTATCATAATGAGTACTAGGATGTATATTGCCAGCAAATGGAGAACAATACATCTATCCTGGGCAGATGTTTGTGATAGAATTAACAAAACAATGTATACATCAAAATATACAGTGCAAAGCGCAATACACACAATGTATACATCAAAATATAAAGTGCACAGCGCAATACACACAATATATACATCAAAATATACAGTGCAAAGCGCAATACACACAATGTATACATCAAAATATAAAGTGCACAGCGCAATACACACAATATATACATCAAAATATACAGTGCACAGCGCAATACACACAATATATACATCAAAATATACAGTGCACAGCGCAATACACACAATGTATACATCAAAATATAAAGTGCACAGCGCAATACACACAATATATACATCAAAATATAAAGTGCACAGCGCAATACACACAATATATAAATCAAAATATAAAGTGCACAGCGCAATACCCACAATATATACATCAAAATATAAAGTGCACAGCGCAATACACACAATATATACATCAATATATAAAGTACACAGCGCAATACACACAATATATACATCAAAATATAAAGTGCACAGCGCAATACACACAATATATACATCAAAATATAAAGTGCACAGTGCAATACAAACAATATATACATATATATAGGTGCACAGTGCAATACACACAATATATACATCAAAATATAAAGTGCACAGCGAGATACACACAATATATACATAAAATATAAAGTGCACAGTGCAATACACACAATAAATACATCAAAATATAAAGGGAACAGTGCAATACACACAATGTATACATAAAAATATAAAGTGCACAGTGCAATACACACAAAATATACATCAAAATATTAAGTGCTCAGCGCAATACACACAATATATACATCAAAATATAAAGTGCACATTGCAATACACACAATATATACATAAAATACACACAATATATACATAAAAATATAAAGTGCACAGTGCAATACACACAAAATATACATCAAAAAATAAAGTGCACAGTGCAATACACACAATATATACATCAAAATATAAAGTGCACAGTGCAATACACAGTGTGCACTTTATATTTTGATGTATATATTGTGTGTATTGCACTGTGCACTTTATATTTTATGTATGCACTTTTACACACAATGTATACATCAAAATATAAAGTGCACTGCGCAATACACACAATATATACATCAAAATATAAAGAGCACAGTGCAATACACACAATATATACATCAAAATATAAAGTGCACAGCGCAATACAAACAATATATACATCAAAATATAAAGTGCACAGTGCAATACACACAATATATACATCAAAATATAAAGTGCACAGCGCAATACACACAATATATACATCAAAATATAAAGTGCACAGTGCAATACACACAATATATACATCAAAATATAAAGTGCACAGTGCAATACACACAATATATACATCAAAATATAAAGTGCACAGCGCAATACAAACAATATATACATCAAAATATAAAGTGCACAGTGCAATACACACAATATATACATCAATATATAAGGTGCACAGTGCAATACACACAATATATACATCAAAATATAAAGTGCACAGCGCAATACACACAAAATATACATAAAATATAAAGTGCACAGTGCCATACACACAATATATACATAAAAATATAAAGTGCACAGTGCAATACACACAAAATATACATCAAAATATAAAGTGCACAGTGCAATACACACAATGTATACATCAAAATATAAAGTGCACTGCGCAATACACACAATATATACATCAAAATATAAAGAGCACAGCGCAATACACACAATATATACATAAAATATAAAGTGCACAGTGCAATACACACAATATATACATCAAAATATAAAGTGCACAGCGCAATACACACAATGTATACATAAAATATAAAGTGCACAGCGCAATACACACAATATATACATAAAATATAAAGTGCACAGCACAATACACACAATATATACATCAAAATATAAAGTGCACAGTGCCATACACACAATATATAGATAAAATATACAGTGCACAGCGCAATACACACAATATATACATCAAAATATAAAGTGCACAGAACCATACACACAATATATACATCAAAATATAAAGTGCACAGTTCAATACACACAAAATATACATAAAATATAAAGTGCACAGTGCAATACACACAATATATACATCAAAATATAAAGTGCACAGTGCAATACACACAATATATACATCAAAATATAAAGTGCACAGCGCCATACACACAATATATACATCAAAATATAAAGTGCACAGTGCAATACACACAATATATACATCAAAATATAAAGTGCACAGTGCAATACACACAATATATACATAAAATATAAAGTGCACAGTGCAATACACACAATATATACATCAAAATATAAAGTGTACAGCGCAATACACACAATATATACATCAATATATAAGGTGCACAGTGCAATACACACAATATATACATCAATATATAAAGTGCACAGTGCAATACACACAATATATACATCAAAATATAAAGTGCACAGTGCAATACACACAATATATACATCAAAATATAAAGTGCACAGTGCAATACACACAATATATACATCAAAATATAAAGTGCACAGTGCAATACACACAATATATAAATCAAAATATAAAGTGCACAGCGCAATACAAACAATATATACATCAAAATATAAAGTGCACAGTGCAATACACACAATATATACATCAATATATAAGGTGCACAGTGCAATACACACAATATATACATCAAAATATAAAGTGCACAGCGCAATACAAACAATATATACATCAAAATATAAAGTGCACAGTGCAATACACACAATATATACATCAATATATAAGGTGCACAGTGCAATACACACAATATATACATCAAAATATAAAGTGCACATTGCAATACACACAATATATACATAAAATATAAAGTGCACAGTGCAATACACACAATATATACATCAATATATAAGGTGCACAGTGCAATACACACAATATATACATCAAAATATAAAGTGCACAGCGCCATACACACAATATATACATCAAAATATAAAGTGCACAGCGCCATACACACAATATATACATCAAAATATAAAGTGCACAGTGCAATACACACAATATATACATTAAATATAAAGTGCACAGTGCAATACACACAATATATACATCGAAATATAAAGTGCACAGTGCAATACACACAATATATACATCAATATATAAGGTGCACAGTGCAATACACACAATATATACATCAAAATATAAAGTGCACAGCGCCATACACACAATATATACATCAAAATATAAAGTGCACAGCGCCATACACACAATATATACATCAAAATATAAAGTGCACAGTGCAATACACACAATATATACATAAAATATAAAGTGCACAGTGCAATACACACAATATATACATCAAAATATAAAGTGCACAGCGCCATACACACAATATATACATCAAAATATAAAGTGCACAGTGCAATACACACAATATATACATAAAATATAAAGTGCACAGTGCAATACACACAATATATACATCAAAATATAAAGTGCACAGTGCAATACACACAATATATACATCAAAATATAAAGTGCACAGTGCAATACACACAATATATACATCGAAATATAAAGTGCACAGTGCAATACACACAATATATACATCAATATATAAGGTGCACAGTGCAATACACACAATATATACATCAAAATATAAAGTGCACAGCGCCATACACACAATATATACATCAAAATATAAAGTGCACAGCGCCATACACACAATATATACATCAAAATATAAAGTGCACAGTGCAATACACACAATATATACATCAATATATAAGGTGCACAGTGCAATACACACAATATATACATCAAAATATAAAGTGCACAGCGCCATACACACAATATATACATCAAAATATAAAGTGCACAGTGCAATACACACAATATATACATCGAAATATAAAGTGCACAGCGCAATACACACAATATATACATCAAAATATAAAGTGCACAGTGCAATACACACAATATATACATCAAAATATAAAGTGCACAGTGCAATACACACAATATATACATCAAAATATAAAGTGCACAGTGCAATACACACAATATATACATCAATATATAAGGTGCACAGTGCAATACACACAATATATACATCAAAATATAAAGTGCACAGCGCCATACACACAATATATACATCAAAATATAAAGTGCACAGTGCAATACACACAATATATACATCGAAATATAAAGTGCACAGTGCAATACACACAATATATACATCAAAATATAAAGTGCACAGTGCAATACACACAATATATACATCAAAATATAAAGTGCACAGTGCAATACACACAATAGAAACATAAAAATATAAAGTGCACAGTGCAATACACACAAAATATACATCAAAATATAAAGTGCACAGTGCAATACACACAATATATACATCAAAATATAAAGTGCACATTGCAATACACACAATATATACATAAAATATAAAGTGCACAGTGCAATACACACAATATATACATCAAAATATAAAGTGCACAGTGCAATACACACAATATATACATCAAAATATAAAGTGCACAGCGCCATACACACAATATATACATCAAAATATAAAGTGCACAGCGCCATACACACAATATATACATCAAAATATAAAGTGCACAGCGCAATACACACAATATATACATCAAAATATAAAGTGCACAGTTCAATACACACAATATATACATCAAAATATAAAGTGCACAGCGCAATACACACAATATATACATTAAAATATAAAGTGCACAGCGCAATACAAACAATATATACATCAATATATAAGGTGCACAGTGCAATACACACAATATATACATCAAAATATAAAGTGCACAGCGAGATACACACAATATATACATAAAATATAAAGTGCACAGTGCAATACACACAATATATACATTAAAATATAACGTGCACAGAGAAATACACACAATATATACATTAAAATATAACGTGCACAGTGCCATACACACAATATATACATCAAAATATAAAGTGCACAGCGCAATACACACAATATATGCATTAAAATATAACGTGCACAGAGAAATACACACAATATATACATTGCAAACAAATGCCTAAATTAGGAGAAAAATTTGTTTTAAATGTGTTTGTGGTGTCTACAGGTTGTGACATCACCTATACATTTAAAAGAAGAATGTTTCCTTATTTAGATACTTACTTTGCAATCCTGTTAACACAATGTATAGATAGTGATAGTACATGTTAGTTTAGTATAGTGATAGTACGTGTTAGTTTAGTATAGTAATAATACACGTTAGTTTAGTATAGTGATAGCACATGTTAGTTTAGTATAGTAATAATACACGTTAGTTTAGTATAGTGATAGTACATGTTAGTTTAGTATAGTGATAGTACGTGTTAGTTTAGTATAGTGATAGCACATGTTAGTTTAGTATAGTGATAGTACGTGTTAGTTTAGTATAGTGATAGTACGTGTTAGTTTAGTATAGTTATAGTACGTGTTAGTTTAGCATAGTTATAGTACGTGTTAGTTTAGCATAGTGATAGTACGTGTTAGTTTAGCATAGTGATAGTACGTGTTAGTTTAGTATAGTGATAGTACATGTTAGTTTAGTATAGTGAAAGTACGTGTTAGTTTAGTATAGTGATAGTACGTGTTAGTTTAGTATAGTGATAGTACGTGTTAGTATAGTATAGTGATAGTACGTGTTAGTTTAGTATAGTGATAGTACGTGTTAGTTTAGTATAGTGATAGTACGTGTAAGTTTAGTATAGTGATAGTACATGTTAGTTTAGTATAGTGATAGTACATGTTAGTTTAGTATAGTGATAGTACATGTTAGTTTAGTATAGTGATAGTACGTGTTAGTTTAGTATAGTGATAGTACGTGTTAGTTTAGTATAGTGATAGTACGTGTTAGTTTAGTATAGTGATAGCACATGTTAGTTTAGTATAATGATAGTACGTGTTAGTTTAGTATAATGATAGTACGTGTTAGTATAGTATAGTGATAGTACGTGTTAGTTTAGATAGTGATAGCACATGTTAGTTTAGTATAGTAATAATACACGTTAGTTTAGTATAGTGATAGTACGTGTTAGTTTAGTATAGTGATAGTACATGTTAGTGTAGTATAGCGATAGTACATGTTAGTATAGTATAGTGATAGTACGTGTTAGTTTAGTATAATGATAGTACGTGTTAGTTTAGTATAGTGATAGCACATGTTAGTTTAGTATAGTGATAATACACGTTAGTTTAGTATAGTGATAGTACATGTTAGTATAGTATAGTGATAGTACATGTTAGTATAGTATAGTGATAGTACGTGTTAGTTTAGTATAATGATAGTACGTGTTAGTTTAGTATAGTGATAGTACGTGTTAGTTTAGTATAGTGATAGTACGTGTTAGTTTAGTATATTGATAGTACGCGTTAGTTTAGTATAATGATAGTACGTGTTAGTTTAGTATAATGATAGTACGTGTTAGTTTAGTATAGTGATAGTACGTGTTAGTTTAGTATAGTGATAGTACGTGTTAGGGGGTATTATAGTCGAGTTCTAAAAGTGGAGTAATCACCATAGAAACCAATGGAATGTTCCTGCCGATGACATCTCCTTTAGAATGTTGTCCCAGAATTGACTCGATAGTTCTTTTTAAGATAATTAAAAACCTGTTTTGGTTTCAATAAGTCACCTTTAAAACTGTTTAAAATATTAATGCTCTCCTATGGGCTTTGTGCATGATTTTCAGTATTTTTGTTTTGAGCATGAATATATTTGCATTGATCTGTGTTTCATTCTCCCAGTAAATAAGAGATTGGGTCTCTCTCCTGTGCAATGCACAGTCTGATTGATTATTTCATTATGTGAAGTGTACGCTGGGAAAATACGAGCATGCAGACATCTCCATCCAGCACGTCAGGTCTCACTGCGACTTGCAGGACGCCTTTCTAGCTACAGTTTGCTGCTAACTGGTTAAACAAACAGGGTTCTTGCACAATGAACCAGCAAATGAATAGGTTTGCAAATGATTGCAGCACCAGCTGATCACGTGATGCATGCAGGGCTGTACATGTGCAGTGCATGCCAATTACATCACAGAGATCAACATGGACAACTACTGTCATGGCTAGCAAAAGTCCCAGATTTGACGCGTTCAAGTTCAAACATAGAATAATATACTTGCCAACTTTGTCTTTGGCGGTCCTGCAACAAAATGGGGTGGGGTCTAAAGAGGACAGAGTTATGTGATGCCACATGACGCTGCATAGGAAATTCAAATGCCAGGACAGACCCAAGTTTGACGGGGCAGGACACAAAAAAACAGGACTGTTGGCAACTATGGAATGATGTTTGGGGCTATCAGAAAGATAGGTCTAAGATAACAAAGGAACAGTCATCCATGGACTTTGGTTTTAGTTGGCTACATGTGCCAAAATGTTTAGAGACACGTCCATACACTCATAGTTATATCCAACATTTCTGAGTATACATCCTAAAGATGATGCTATTTATAACTTGAGCTCCTTTGAGATGCCATTGTACCTCCAGCTTCATTTGTGAATGCTGATACATTCCAATCTCCAAAACAAAAACCCACATTGCACACACAATAAATGCCCAATCACTCCATTACATGCCTCCATCACCCCCATTACATGCCACCATCACCCTCATTACATGCCTCCATCACCCCCATTACATGCCACCATCACCCTCATTACATACCCCCACCAAGTCCATTACATGCCCCCATCACCCACATTGCACACACAATAAATGCCCAATCACCCCATTACATGCCTCCATCACCCCCATTACATGCCACCATCACCCTCATTTCATACCCCCCACCAAGTCCATTACATGCCCCCATCACCCTGACTAATTGGAAGGAGCTAAAGCTTGCTGAACAGTGGGGGAGGGAGTGAAAATGTTTGAAGCACCATAAGTGTGCTTTAACACCCTCTGGCCGCCCTAGGCGAGTGCCTTGTTTGCCTTGTGGAAGATACACTACTGACTCAAACCATTGCCTGCATTAGAAGGATTACAGTTTGTACAGCTGTATACCTGGTGAACAAGCCTGCAGATTAGAGCTCGCTACAGGCTTCAGTGTTGGACTTGTGCACATTTTAAGTACCAATATATTTATTTCCCTCTCAGACACCAGTCAGATACATGGACTGGGAGGATCAGTAGAAGCTACAAATTAAACTTATTTAAAATATAGAAATGCAATGTATTAAGTTATCATTAACTGAAATAATACACAGATGTGCATTTTAGGTAGATGAAAGAATAAGAAAAAAGTGTTTATTGAACTGTCTTTCCTCTGTATAGCTCTATCAGGAGGCGGACATGGTGTTTAGAATCTTTGCTCTACATAGCTCTATCAGGGGGTGGACATGGTGTTTAGAATCTTTGCTCTGTATAGCTCTATCAGGAGGCGGACTTATTGTTTAGAATCTTTTGCTCTGTGTAGCTCTATCAGGGAGCGGACATATTGTTTAGAATCTTTGCTCTGTGTAGCTCTATCAGGGAGCGGACATATTGTTTAGAATCTTTGCTCTGTGAAGCTCTATCAGGGGCGGACATGTTGTTTAGAATCTTTGCTCTGTATAGCTCTATCAGGGGGCGGACATATTGTTTAGAATCTTTGCTCTGGATAGCTCTATCAGGGGGCGGACATGTTGTTTAGAATCTTTGCTCTGTATAGCTCTATCAGGGGGCGGACATGGTGTTTAGAATCTTTGCTCTGTATAGCTCTATCAGGGGGCGGACATGGTGTTTAGAATCTTTGCTCTGTATAGCTCTATCAGGGGGCGGACATGGTGTTTAGAATCTTTGCTCTGTATAGCTCTATCAGGGGGCGGACATGGTGTTTAGAATCTTTGCTCTGTATAGCTCTATCAGGGGGCGGACATGGTGTTTAGAATCTTTGCTCTGTATAGCTCTACTCGGGGGCGGACATGGTGTTTAGAATCTTTGCTTCCCTATAGCTCTATCGGGGGCGGACATGGTGTTTAGAATCTTTGCTTCCCTATAGCTCTATCGGGGGCGGACACCCACCTGACCCAAAATGTCTGCCTCCTCATAGTGTTAAACAAGCAGAGAGATCTTAATAAGACACGTTATTTATATGCTTTGATTAAAACATTTAAAGGTTCTACACTTATTTTTTGCTCTTGTTCTTATCACACGATTTTACTACTGGGATGACGTGCTATACGATAGTTTTAGTTAGTTCTCTTAAAGGGACTCTGTCATGTAATCATTGTTTATATTGTGATTGTAGTGAATATATAATTAAGAATAATAATCAATACATTGTATCAGAACTATTGCTTCCTTGGTTTGGGGGAATTGTAAATATTAATAGCAATAAACAGAGCTCTTTTGGTCTCCTGAAATTCCCACCTACACTATCCCAAAAATGATAATTAGAAACAGATCCTTCTTAACCATTTTTCCTCCACTCCTTTTGTCCCCTTAACCCCTTAGTGGCATGACCTTTTGGCCATATCTTGCCCTTGGTGATATGGGCTGTTTTAGTATCTCTGTGGTATTTGGCTGTAATTTTCTTTATTATTTACTGTACCCCCACAAACGATATATTGTTTTTATTGGCATAGGAAGGGCTTTCTTTACATACTATTATTTTCATAATTTCATATACCTTACTATAAAACAAATCATAAAATATGATTTAAAAAAAAAACACTTTCTATCTTTGGCCTGAAATTTCTTTTACACAATTATAAATGGTAAAAAAAAAAACCCTGTCGAAAGTTTCTACATTTTGTCCTGAGGTTAGAAATATGCCATGTTTACACTTTTTGTTTCAGTTGTTTTTTTTGCAAGTTATAGGGCAATAACCAAAGTAGAGTTTTTGTTTTCTAGCCATTTTCTCTTACAGTGACCTTTTGACCCCAAATCCCAACCCTAAATCTAACCCTAACTCTAAAGTAACTAACTGTTGTGCTAACCCTAACCCTAGATGAAAGGCTAATTTAGCCTTTTTTTAGTACTGCAATGTTGTTGACTGCCTCTTGGGGCAGACTAGAAACAGCAACCGAGCGACGGAAGTGATAACTTATCACTTCTGAAGCTCTTGCCCACAAAAGGGCAGGACCGTATTGGAGTAGCATGCTGTTCAGTGGCGGATGCTCTATATGTGCTAGATGTGTGCTGCACAGAGTGACAGGCATGGTCCGGACTGGCAGCATGCCTGTCACTCAGTGGCATGATACGCCCCTGACGCTGCTCTCCAATAAGGTGCCCTAGTTCGCTCGGTGTAGAGATAGCGGGTGATTTTGGAAGGATATATAGGTAATGCCCCAACATTTCCTATCATTTCAGCACAGGACTGGTCAGGTCCATCCTATGTCAGAATAGCTGCCTGGACGGACCTGGCAAGCCCTATGTGGCCAAGGGGTAACAGATTTATTGTGGTTTCTATAGCAACTATCCTGTCTATCTCTCCAAGCTCCTCCTTATTTGGTGCCAATACTGGGGGAGAGGGAAAGAGATATGGGGAGGGAAAGAGATATAAGGGATGGGAGAGGGGGTACCAAAAAACACTTTCGTCTGTGTCACAAAAAATCCTTCCACCGGCCCTGGAGGGGCCTATTCAGTAAACGGGGAAATGAGACGAGGTGAACATTTAATCTCACCAATTTAACTATGCATTGTGCAGGGATATACTTGGTAAGCTTCTCCCGTTAAGCAAACTCACCAGGACCTGCACAATGTATAAACTGGTGAGATGGAATGTTCAACTCACCGGCAACTCACAGTGAATAGCCAGCATTGTGCAGGGAGAGCATCCCGCCCAGAAATATATATATAATGTAATGTGAGATATATATATATATATATATAATGTAATGTGAGATATATATATATAATGTAATGTGAGATATATATATATATATAATGTAATGTGAGGTATATATATATATAATGTAATGTGAGATATATATATATAATGTAATGTGAGATATATATATATAATGTAATGTGAGATATATATATATATATATATATAATGTAATGTGAGATATATATATATAATGTAATGTGAGATATATATATATATATAATGTAATGTGAGATATATATATAATGTAATGTGAGATATATATATATATAATGTAATGTGAGATATATATATAATGTAATGTGAGATATATATATATAATGTAATGTGAGATATATATATATATAATGTAATGTGAGATATATATATATAATGTAATGTGAGATATATATATATAATGTAATGTGAGATATATATATATATATATAATGTAATGTGAGATATATATATATAATGTAATGTGAGATATATATATATATATATATATATAATGTAATGTGAGATATATATATATATATAATGTAATGTGAGATATATATATATAATGTAATGTGAGATATATATATATAATGTAATGTGAGATATATATATATATAATGTAATGTGAGATATATATAATGTAATGTGAGATATATATATATATAATGTAATGTGATATATATATATATATATATATAATGTAATGTGAGATATATATATATAATGTAATGTGAGATATATATATATAATGTAATGTGAGATATATATATATATATAATGTAATGTGAGATATATATATATAATGTAATGTGAGATATATATATATATAATGTAATGTGAGATATATATATATATATATAATGTAATGTGAGATATATATATATAATGTAATGTGAGATATATATATATATAATGTAATGTGAGATATATATATATAATGTAATGTGAGATATATATATATAAAGTAATGTGAGATATATATATATAATGTAATGTGAGATATATATATATAATGTAATGTGAGATATATACATATATATATATATATAATGTAATGTGAGATATATATATAATGTAATGTGAGATATATATATAATGTAATGTGAGATATATATATATATATAATGTAATGTGAGATATATATAATGTAATGTGAGATATATATATATAATGTAACGTGAGATATATATATAATGTAATGTGAGATATATATATATAATGTAACGTGAGATATATATATATATAATGTAATGTGAGATATATATATATATATAATGTAATGTGAGATATATATATATATATATATATAATGTAATGTGAGATATATATATAATGTAATGTGAGATATATATATAATGTAATGTGAGATATATATATATATAATGTAATGTGAGATATATATATATAATGTAATGTGAGATATATATATAATGTAATGTGAGATATATATATAAAGTAATGTGAGATATATATATATATAATGTAATGTGAGATATATATATATATATATATATAATGTAATGTGAGATATATATATATATAATGTAATGTGAGATATATATATAATGTAATGATATATATATATATATATATAATGTAATGTGAGATATATATATATATATAATGTAATGTGAGATATATATATATAATGTAATGTGAGATATATATATAATGTAATGTGAGATATATATATATAATGTAATGTGAGATATATATATAAAGTAATGTGAGATATATATATATATAATGTAATGTGAGATATATATATATATAATGTAATGTGAGATATATATATATATAATGTAATGTGAGATATATATATAAAGTAATGTGAGATATATATATATATAATGTAATGTGAGATATATATATATAATGTAATGTGAGATATATATATATATAATGTAATGTGAGATATATATATATAATGTAATGTGATATATATATATATATAATGTAATGTGAGATATATATATATATAATGTAATGTGAGATATATATATATAATGTAATGTGAGATATATATATATATAATGTAACGTGAGATATATATATATATAATGTAATGTGAGATATATATATATATAATGTAATGTGAGATATATATATATATATATATATAATGTAATGTGAGATATATATATAATGTAATGTGAGATATATATATATATAATGTAATGTGAGATATATATATAATGTAATGTGAGATATATATATAATGTAATGTGAGATATATATATAAAGTAATGTGAGATATATATATATATAATGTAATGTGAGATATATATATATATATATATATAATGTAATGTGAGATATATATATATATAATGTAATGTGAGATATATATATAATGTAATGATATATATATATATATATATAATGTAATGTGAGATATATATATATATATAATGTAATGTGAGATATATATATATAATGTAATGTGAGATATATATATAATGTAATGTGAGATATATATATATAATGTAATGTGAGATATATATATAAAGTAATGTGAGATATATATATATATAATGTAATGTGAGATATATATATATATAATGTAATGTGAGATATATATATAAAGTAATGTGAGATATATATATATATAATGTAATGTGAGATATATATATATAATGTAATGTGAGATATATATATATATAATGTAATGTGAGATATATATATATATAATGTAATGTGATATATATATATATATAATGTAATGTGAGATATATATATATATAATGTAATGTGAGATATATATATATAATGTAATGTGAGATATATATATACAATGTAATGTGAGATGTATATATAAAGTAATGTGAGATATATATATATAATGTAATGTGAGATATATATATATAATGTAATGTGAGATATATATATAATGTAATGTGAGATATATATATATAATGTAATGTGAGAGATATATATATATATATAATGTAATGTGAGATATATATATAAAGTAATGTGAGATATATATATATAATGTAATGTGAGATATATATATATATAATGTAATGTGAGATATATATATAAAGTAATGTGAGATATATATATATAATGTAATGTGAGATATATATATAATGTAATGTGAGATATATATATAATGTAATGTGACATATATATATATATATATATATATATATATATATATAATGTAATGTGACATATATATATAATGTAATGTGACATATATATATATATAATGTAATGTGACATATATATATAATGTGAAATAGAACATGAATGTACATACACATGTTCCAATAGAAATGTTCCCCAATCCACTTCAAAGCACCTTGCATTCAAAAGTATATGTTTGTAGAGCAGATGTCATCAATACAAAGAGGCCTTTCATCAGGCCGGAGTAATAGGGGTGTGCAGGAGATTGGAGCGAGTTCATTAATAGGAAGGTGTTGAGAGGCTGCTCACAAACAGGTCAATAATACAAAGATTTGGTGGAATCAAAAGCTGGCTGCATGATACCATTTATTAAAGGGACCCAGTCCCCCGGATATGGTATATACAGAGAATAAAACACAATCCTTACATTCTGTATTAAAGGGACCCAGTCACCTGGATATGGTATATACAGAGAATAAAACACGATTGTTACATTCTGTATTAAAGGGACCCAGTCCCCCGGATATGGTATATACAGAGAATAAAACACGATCCTTACATTCTGTATTAAAGGGACCCAGTCCCCTGGATATGGTATATACAGAGAATAAAACACAATCCTTACATTCTGTATTAAAGGGACCCAGTCCCCTGGATATGGTATATACAGAGAATAAAACACGATTGTTACATTCTGTATTAAAGGGACCCAGTCACCCTGGATATGGTATATACAGAGAATAAAACACGATTGTTACATTCTGTATTAAAGGGACCCAGTCCCCCGGATATGGTATATACAGAGAATAAAACACGATCTTTACATTCTGTATTAAAGGGACCCAGTCCCCTGGATATGGTTTATACAGAGAATAAAACACAATCCTTACATTCTGTATTAAAGGGACCCAGTCCCCTGGATATGGTATATACAGAGAATAAAACACGATCTTTACATTCTGTATTAAAGGGACCCCGTCCCCCTGGATATGGTTTATACAGAGAATAAAACACAATCTTTACATTCTGTATTAAAGGGACCCAGTCACCTGCATATGGTATATACAGAGAATAAGACACGATCTTTACATTCTGTATTAAAGGGACCCGTCCCCCGGATATGGTATATACAGAGAATAAGACTTGATCTTTACATTCTGTATTAAAGGGACCCAGTCACCTGGATATGGTATATACAGAGAATAAAACACGATTGTTACATTCTGTATTAAAGGGACCCAGTCCCCCTGGATATGGTATATACAGAGAATAAAACACAATCTTTACATTCTGTATTAAAGGGATCCAGTCCCGCTGGATATGGTATATAGAGAGAATAATACACGATCCTTACATTCTGTATTAAAGGGACCCAGTCCCCCAGGATATGGTATATACAGAGAATAATACATGATCCTTACATTCTGTATTAAAGGGACCCAGTCCCCCTGAAGAAGGTATATACAGAGAATAATACACGATCTTTACATTCTGTATTAAAGGGACCCAGTCCCCCGGATATGGTATATACAGAGAATAAAACACGATCTTTACATTTTGTATTAAAGGGACCCAGTCCCCCTGGATATGGTATATACAGAGAATAAAACACGATCTTTACATTCTGTATTAAAGGGACCCAGTCCCCTGGATATGGTATATACAGAGAATAAAACACGATCTTTACATTCTGTATTAAAGGGATCCAGTCCCGCTGGATATGGTATATAGAGAGAATAATACACGATCCTTACATTCTGTATTAAAGGGACCCAGTCCCCCAGGATATGGTATATACAGAGAATAATACATGATCTTTACATTCTGTATTAAAGGGACCCAGTCCCCCTGGATATGGTATATACAGAGAATAAACACGATCTTTACATTCTGTATTAAAGGGACCCAGTCCCCCTGGATATGGTATATACAGAGAATAATACACGATCCTTACATTCTGTATTAAAGGGACCCAGTCCCCCTGGATATGGTATATACAGAGAATAAAACACGATCTTTACATTCTGTATTAAAGGGACCCAGTCCCCCTGGATATGGTATATACAGAGAATAAAACACGATCTTTACATTCTGTATTAAAGGGACCCAGTCCCCTGGATATGGTATATACAGAGAATAAAACACGATCTTTACATTCTGTATTAAAGGGATCCAGTCCCGCTGGATATGGTATATAGAGAGAATAATACACGATCCTTACATTCTGTATTAAAGGGACCCAGTCCCCCAGGATATGGTATATACAGAGAATAATACATGATCTTTACATTCTGTATTAAAGGGACCCAGTCCCCCTGGATATGGTATATACAGAGAATAAACACGATCTTTACATTCTGTATTAAAGGGACCCAGTACCCCTGGATATGGTATATACAGAGAATAATACACGATCCTTACATTCTGTATTAAAGGGACCCAGTCCCCCTGGATATGGTATATACAGAGAATAAAACACGATCTTTACATTCTGTATTAAAGGGACCCAGTCCCCCTGGATATGGTATATACAGAGAATAAAACACGATCTTTACATTCTGTATTAAAGGGACCCAGTCCCGCTGGAGAAGGTATATACAGAGAATAATACACGATCTTTACATTCTGTATTAAAGGGACCCAGTCACCTGGATATGGTATATACAGAGAATAATACACGATCCTTACATTCTGTATTAAAGGGACCCAGTCCCCCTGGATATGGTATATACAGAGAATAAAACACGATCTTTACATTCTGTATTAAAGGGACCCAGTCCCCCTGGATATGGTATATACAGAGAATAAACACGATCTTTACATTCTGTATTAAAGGGACCCAGTCCCCCTGGATATGGTATATACAGAGAATAATACACGATCCTTACATTCTGTATTAAAGGGACCCAGTCACCATGGATATGGTATATACAGAGAATAAAACAAGATCTTTACATTCTGTATTAAAGGGACCCAGTCCCCCGGATATGGTATATACAGAGAATAAAACACAATCCTTACATTCTGTTTTAAAGGGACCCAGTCCCCCGGATATGGTATATACAGAGAATAAAACACAAGCCTTACATTCTGTATTAAAGGGACCCAGTCACCCTGGATATGGTATATACAGAGAATAATACACGATCTTTACATTCTGTATTAAAGGGACCCAGTCACCCTGGATAGAGGTATATATATTCTGTTAACAGCATTGCAGCAAATTCAGACATAAATGTATCTGTCTCCTGTCTATGACTTCACTGTGGGACTTAATATGCAAATTACACCTTTCCGTGCTTCCCGACTGCTGCCCCCTGCAAAATCAGGATGCTGGGGGCTCGGGAGGCTGAGTGCAAGTTGCGCCGCTCATGCGCAGTAGAGCCGTCACTCAAACTGGTACAAACTGGTGTCCACACTCACAGTATTCATCCAGCAATCCTGAATCAAGACTGTCTGGCTTTTAGCTTGACCAATGGGTGGACTGCATTTCTCATTGAAAAGGTACTTTAATTTGCATATCAAGCCACATGTGATGTCATAGCCAGGAGACACCACAGAACATGGATCTGTTTTAGGAAGTGTTATATCAGCAAACATACATTGAGATTTCTTGTTTAAAATAAGTTTTGTGGACTTAGTACAGAACGACATCTACATCCATGTTTATACATGCCAGCATATCAGAAGTGCATTGCTCTGCTAATTTATGCATTTCCTTTCAATTCTGATAAAACAACGGCTTTTATTCGCAAATGTGGCGGCTGCAGGGAATTGAGAAGGGAAGTGCAAACTGAAGGCCAAAGTAGCCGAGTTGGGAAAAAAAATTCCATTCAGATATTCTTCAAACTCAGCTACTTCGTCATTAAGTTTGAAATTCCCTGCAATTCTCTCTTTCATGAGCGAAATGAAATAATTCAATATAATTATATATATATAAAAAAAAAAATATTCATGAAATAATTGCAGTGAATGCAGATGTGAATTTCAAACAAAAGGCCAAAGTAACCGAGCGGGAAAACTTCAAAAAGAATCATCATGGAAGAGTTTTTCCAACTCGGCTACTTTGGCCTTAAGTTTGAAATAGCCTTGCCAGTTAATATAAAGTCCTGTCTGACCTGTACAAGTAACCACATATATACAGTATATCAAATGATTACTGCCAAAAATAGAGCATCAGAATAAAAAGATTTCAGAATTAATGTAGCAGTCTAATTATAATGCATCATTAAAATAGATTTCTAAATCTTTAATGAGAACAGTACAGTCCAAATTAGCCAAGCGTATATCAATATTTACCAGAAGTATCATTTACATTTTTTTTTTTATATACATTTGATATTTTCCTATTAAATATATTTTTTCATTTAAAAGGGAGACTTTCAACTAATCTTTAGATATAGAAGTGTCTATATCTTTCAGGACATTCAATAGTAATGATATCTCTGTCTGTTAGAAATATGGATTCCTTTATAAGTTTTAATTTGTAAGATAGATATCATTGGACCATGAGAACATAATAAATTATACAATCATACTGAAAACTACCGGTACTCATTGATATACATTTTTTTGGGGGGACAATTGTCAAACTCCATCAGACACAAACAGATTAATAATATTACCCCTACCTCTTTGCCATAGAACTATACAAAATCTATTACAAATATCTAGAAATAAACACTATAACACGGTTGATGGTTAAATCTGTCTGTATCTGTCTCTATGATTGTTTTAATAAAACACTTTTAACACATATTGTGTTTGTTTTGGACACCACACACCCCTGCCCATGTCAGGGAGTAACACATATTCTCAAATGTGATTAAAAAAAAAATCTACAACATGTGCGCTCTTCATTTTCCCCAGAGAAAATTAAAACATTCACCATAATAATGATAATAATACATTGAATAGTTACTGCCCAGGTAAAACTGTTATCCAAAAGTAGAAATCTCTCCAGTGTTCAAGAGTCCAGAACACGGACCGAGGCACACAAACCAAGAAAATGTAGAATAAAAGCAAAAAACGCAATAGTGTAATAACGAGAAAAAGCTGTAATCTTGTCTACTGCACTCTCTGCGCTCACTGATCTTACAATAGAGCCCAGTGAAATCGCTTAAAATGGAAGGTATATTTCAGTAATAAAAACTAAACAGCCCAGAATCCATGGTAAGAAGTATCTTTGCTCTTGTGTTATTACACTATTATGTTTTTTTTTTATCCCTTTGTCTTTCTGCATCTCATTCTGGGTACAGTAACATCTCTTCTCTCGCAGTGAGATTTATTAATTTCACAGTGAACTGACAAGTGAACTGCGGAACTCAGGCATCAATGGCAGATTTAGAAAAATCCAAATCCGCATGTGTTTTGCAGGTCACTTATCAATTCCCCACAGTTTACTCTTTAGTGAATAGATCCTCTCTCTCTCTCTCTCTCTCTCTCTCTCTCTCTCTCTCTCTCTCTCTCTCTCTCTCTCTCTCTCACACTATCACACTGCCAGCTGTGACTTAAGAAGGGAACTTCCAAATGAACTGCAATATTCAGGCATTACTAGTTGAATTGGAAAGACAGGCAAGTTGGAAATGGTTTTCGAACCGCGGCTATTAATGACTGATTTCTGCAGTTCACTTGCCAGTTCACTTTTCACCCCCATTCCGAAAATCAGAACCCTCGCTGAAAGTCGGTGGAGCGACTCAATAGTCTTTTCCACGAGTTCGGAAAAAAAATCCTCCAGCTTGCCTAGGAATGGGGGAAAGCTTTAACATTCATTCTGTTCTTTCTCTATTCACTGATGGAAGAGTAGATCATTTACACCAGCTCTGCTCAAAGCTTTTCACGCTGCCCATTCATCCCCTACAGTCTTGTTCCGATTACCCAATTAACTTGGGATGACAAATGATCTTCCTCTGTATTACTCTTAATAACAAGTATGCTTGCAGGTTGCAATGACTGTACTACCAGCCTTCTGCACGTCATGTTAATGGGTTAAATGGGATTTACCATCCGAAAAGGGTACAGAGCACATGACATCTTTCAAAAATCAGATTCAATCTCCATCTAGCACTTAAAAGGTTAACACCAGTAATTTTAGATATTATGGGGGGGGGGATGGAATTTCGCCCATCTAATGAGGCGGTGTTTAGAGTGTAGTACTGAATAGGTCGCACAGCAGTCTAGCACTTTATTTGTTTCAGGTATGGAGTTTTGATATAGTCATGTCACATCGTATAATGACCCAAGTTAAACAATGGGTTAATATAGCATGGGCTAAAGTGCCCCAGTGCATACAACCATCTGTTTCTTTTTTCTCTCCTTCTTTCTTTTTCATCCCTCTCCCACTTCCCATTACCCTTTCTTCCCCCTCCCTCAACCCCCCCCCCCCAAACTTCCCCCCCAAAAACCCCTAGGTCCCCCACCTCCTCACCGCTGGCCCCCCTTTTCCAATTTCTTCATTTGTTTCTGGATTTCTTTGCTCTCTCTAAATGCTATCCAAGGTGTGCATCTATTATTATAGAGTCCAACCATCTGTTTTATGATATAAGTTCAGATATTACATTAAAAAAGCACACACAGCATTGATACAATATTAGAGTTTATGATCGGGGGGGGGGGAGGGGATGGTGATCTTTCATTTCATTTCTGACTTTTTTGGTGGTTAATTAATACTGGTTGCTATCTCCCCATCAAAAGAGACTGTGTTGACACTTTAATAAATACTATTAAAAACAAAACAAAAAAACCTTATAACCTTAGCTGGTTAGAACAGTGTCTCTCAGCAATACATGTAGTTGACATTTATTCAGCCAGCTCCCTTCCAAATGTCTCATTGTGAAAGATATTAAAGAAACCTCCAGTCAATATGAACCCAAAGGATGTCTGTTAGATTCAGCCATTCAGGATTCTCTTGGGCTTCTGGATCTACAGCATGATAGCCCATCAATCAGTCTTCCATGGGTGCTTTTTGTAGATGGGTGCAAGCAAGGGTTCAATACTGAACTCTGTTACCACAGAATGATCATGATCTGTCTCACTGAACCTAGCCCCTTCCAAACCCCCCCCCCCCCCAAAACTAGGGAATTACTACTCTGCTGAGTTATTACTTGACCCATCGCATGATGCATTAATCCAGGGATGGGAAAAGTGTCCGGGGCAGGTTCTGTGAAGTTCCATACATCATCGTTAAATTATCAACTGTGTACCCCAGTAAATATCCCCCCTTATGAGCCATTTTGGTGCCAACCCCCTGCACTAATCATCAATGAACAGAAGTATCACGAAGAAAACTAAAATCTAGGAAACCTTGACAACTGTTTTCTACTGAAACGCAACTGGGTTTATAAACCGTCCGCTGTGACATGTTCAACGTACGACGGTTGGCGTAGAGTAGTATAACGAAGGTGTGTACATACCCACAACAGTCAGCAACATGTTATCCAGCAGCAGGGCAATATAAACTATTAGGAGAATTAATTTGCGGGATTGCCTTCCTTCCCGGAGCCAGCGGAGGAGGCTGAAATCCGTGAGCGACATGATGAGGGTCAGTCTTCCCTTCTGCAAAAGAGAAATGAAGGAAAGATAAATCCATTAGCCTTTATCTAAGTACGCACAATTTGTCAGAAGCTTGGTTATCATGCAGGTGTTATTTTGGAAACTCTGGGGGGAATGGGGGGGACAGGGAAAAAATGTAATTTAATATTACCATTCATAATAAAAACAAACATATACTATAAATGATATACTATAATAATACTATTAAATGCTAATAAACTTTTCAATAAGTATAGGATTTAAAAAAAAAAAAAAAAAAACTATAGACGATTGTTAGGATTGTATTATTATAATAATAATAATATAAGAAGAATTAAACAGAACGTTTTCAGTTTAATCTGATTGTTTTTATTAAATTAATCTGAACACTTTGAGTTAATATAACCTGGCAGAAGAGATAACAGGGGATGGGAAAATATGATTATATGTTAAGGTTGTATGTATAACTGTTAAAGAAAACTGACCTTTATTATTTTAACCCACTGAGAGCTACAGGGGTGTGAAGAGTGCTTTGCAGAGTACGAAAGGGTCCATTAGCATACAGCTAACTGCATTTAAATATAACAACTTGAGATGTAACACAGCACTTTATAAAAAGATCCGGACCCTTTATAAATCAAGAGAGGGCACAGTGTACAGCTAGCTGGCCAATCATTTGCTGACGATCTGTGGCTTAATAAGAGCAGACGTTTTTTATTTCCAGTAGGCAATAACAAAAGAGTTGCAATTAAAAAAATTGGAAACCGCTAACATTTCATTGATTTGTTTGCATTATTATTATTTTATTTTTTTTAAACCATAACAATGGCAGAAAAGATCTAACTATTATATCTAACTAAGATTCTATCATTAGAAACAGTAAACAAGTCACACAATTTAATTATAGTCACTGTAGTCTAGAAATTGAAACCAAATATAGAAAATTAAATAAACTTAAAGTCAGTATTCTGTGTGCCTTATCATTCCACTGAAATGGTATTATACAGTATATTGCAATTATTATTATTTTTTTTAAAAATCCTAAATTAGGTTAACTGGCAGCTGATCCTCAGAAAATAGGGCAAGTGCAGTTTGAATTAGTTTTTTTTTTCCCATTGCTGGAGGCTCTAGAGAGTGATTTTAACATGTAATATCCAAGCCAACCGGGGAGATCAAACAGCTTCCCAACTACTAGGGAGGGAAACAGAAGTCCTGTTTTGTAATCTAGTAGAATAATGGGATTTTTCATTGTGCCCTGATGGATAAAAGACTCCACAGCATCTCTCCTCTTTGAGAGATGCTGTGAGAGAACTTACCTGGTTGTCCTCTGTCTGGTCCCTGGATCCAGCTGTTGGCTGCAGATGGAGAGCTTGCTTCAGTTTATCTCAGTTCTTTTGGTTGAGACTCACAGAGAGAGGTAGAGAAAGAGGAGCAGAGTAAAAGGAGAGAGGAGGGCAGCAGTCAGCCCCCATCTCCTGCCTGACGTCACTTCAGATGTGTATCAGTTTAACTCCTTGGCAGTTGGTGAAGATGGGCCACGTTCACAGCTCCCAGATACTAATTAGATTAGTCGCTGATAACAGAGCAAATAAGGGCTGAAGTGCCGGACAGGGGGGTCTTAAGTCAGGAAATAAGACTGAGCTCATTTTCAGTGATAGTCGAAGCCCACCCCATAGATTGCGGGCTATTCACTAAAAGTGAACTGACAAGTGAAAAGTCAGACATTATAACAGAGTGGGTAGAATCCTAACAAATCATCGGTCTTCCCGTCTCGGCTAGAAATGCCTGATGTTTACAGTTCCATTGTCTGTTCACTTTGGGAGAGAAAAAACAAAAATCTCGCCATGCCGGAAATTAACCCTTTCGTGTAAATGTTTTCACCTGGAACGCAATGCGTTTTGGGGAAGTACAAGTACAGACTCAGACATCGATGGGGTTTATTAATGCGGGTCCTGAATTCGTGGAATTGGTCACATTTAAGGTTCATGTTTTGTTTTGCATAAATTCAGGGTGCGGCCACACAACATACTATCTTAATGTTATTTTTAAATGTTTTAATTATTTTCAAGTGTTTTAAAAGCACCGAGCTTCGATGAAGAAATATTGGAGATTTAGTCCCAATATATGGCCATATTTTGCTTAGCCCACCACTGTGCCAAATTACTCCAAACTTGGCAAGTCCTATCCATATATATCTTACTTACATGGAACTGATCTGTCTTTAACTGTAATTTATACAGTATCACTGGACACTATATATTTATAGAGCACCTGTGAGTGGGTGAGGTGCACACCATGCAGCTGGTCAGGCTTTATATATACATACAAACACAATGATCACTTGTGGCTTGATATGCACATGCCACATTTCCCAGTACAATCAGTGTTTAGGTGACAGAGCCCCTGTAATGCAGTATGCTCAACCAAGCCATACCCCAAAATACATACAAACATTCAGAATTGGAACAGCACCCCAGAACTGGCATATGTTATATAGTGCACCAGTGGAGTGACCACTGTATGAATTGTGGTCACTCCAGTGATGCTCTATATGACATATGCTGGTACTGGGGTGCTGTCCAAATTCTAGTGTTTGTATGTATTTTGGGGTATGGCTTGGTTGAGCATACTGCATTACAGGGGCTCTGTCACCTAAACACTGAAATGTACTGGGAAATGTGTCATTTGCATATCAAGCCACAGGTGATGTCATCAGCAGGGGACACCACAGACACACTTAGAACATGTTTTTCTGTATCAACAGGCAATCTTTATGAGATTGCCTGTTGAAAATGAATGGCAGACCCGCCGGACATGCATGATAGTGGGGTCTCACGCCTAGACACGCCTAGACACGCCTAGACACAAGTATCCAGCTCGTTTGTATTGAGCATCCCTCCATGCATTGAAAGGCTCCACAGAAATCCCAGTGACACCCATTACACAGAGAATTGTAGTCTTCTTTGGAAACTAACCTGCAACTGGTACATTTTCAAGGTAAGTATTACAGAAACTATTGGGAAGGTGGAATCCATCCAGCCAGCTCTAATATATATTGATTGCTTTGTTTTTATCTTTGTTGATATGGTCTGTTATATCTATTTCCTAGTATTGTTTACTTATTTGGGGTGAGCCTATACCCTCATATGATCTACAGAGAAATGGCATAGTGAATGTAGGTGTCCTCCTCCTCTACACTCCTTCTAGGAAACCAGGCTGAGACGGGCTGTGAAGGTCTAGGACTGATACTTGGACGGTAATAGATTAGAGCTGGGATGCAGTTTGCCCCCTCTGATGTCTGATTTTGGGTTGCTGTAGTCTATAAGTCCTGCTTCCAGTGTGCTTTGAACCTGACCCTCCTGACCACATGACTGCATACTTGCCAACTCTGGCCCCCGGTATATCGGGATGCCTTGGGTCGGCCTTGGGAGATCGAGTGTCAGCTCTACCGTGCATGCACATAATGAGGACCATGAGATGAACTGGGTCTCCGGTGTCCCAGACACCGGACATTTCCAATTTTACTGCAGGATTGCTAGCTTAATCTCCGCTGTACTGTTGAGCTCTATCGATGTCCCGAAAAAGAGGTATAGCTTGGCAGGACAGAGGGATGGACTCCCAAAATTTGGACTGTCCCTTGCAAAGTGCGATAGTTTGGAGGAACAATGAACTATGCTATATTCCACAGATCTTCTCAATGCACTGACTGTTACTGACAGCACCTACCAATCTAGTAAATTTTGTTTGAATGCCCCATAGTAAATATTTGATATGGTCCCAAAACCCTGGAGAAGAAGGACATGCCATGCTCACGTGGAATATTATGAGCGATATAGAAAGCTGTAGATTCACATTGTAATAAACATAGATCAGCCGGGTGGGAATGAAAATAATATACATTCTGTGTAACTTCCTGTGTATTTTCTAAGGAAAGAGGAAATAACTGGGAGAAAGATAAAGAAATCCATTGTTTTGTGACTTTTTAATCTCTCAATCTCTTCAGTTCCACGGAATTAGAGGGAGAGAGAGAGACAAAATATGCCAATTGATTGATCAGATGTGTGTCTGATATTATCCTGCTTTCAGTCCAGTCTGCCGCCTCAGTCCAGCGTGTTTGGGATTAATTATGTTTGGTCAGTCGTGAATAAGAAACTGGCTTTTCTATTTTTTTACTCTCAAATGTAGGAGTTCAAATTGTATTAAAAAAAACTCTCTTCAGAGACAGATTTAAACACAGACACACACACACACACATAAACACATAAACACACACAGACACACACAGACACACACACACATACACACACATACACACACACACACACACATAAACACACACAGACAGACACACACACACACACACACATAAACACACACAGACACACATAAACACACACAGACACACACACACACACATACACACACACATACACACACACATACACACACATACACACACACACACATAAACACACACAGACACACACACAGACACACACACACATACACACACACATACACACATACACACACACACACACATAAACACACACAGACACACACACACACACACACATACACACACACACACACACACACATACACAGATACACACACACAGACACATACACACACACATAAACACACACATACACACACACAGACACACACACACATACACACACACATACACACACATACACACATACACACACACACACACACACACACACATAAACACACACAGACACACACACACACACACACACACACATACATACACACACATACACACACACACACATACACACACACACACATACACACACACACATACACACACACACACACACATCCATCCACACACACACACACAGGTATATATATATACCTATATATAGGTATATATATACCTAACATAAGTATATATATATTTATGTTTACATAAACCTCTTGTCTACAACTATTCAGGATCTGGACTTTCCCTGGATGAGCTGGCTGCTTCCAGCCTTCTACTGTGCAAAAGGGAGAAATGAAGCAATCGATCCAGTGTGCCCATTGAAATGCTTGGGTACAGAGATTCGTTTATACTCCTTTACTCAATTTTAGGAAACCGCTGAACACAATTAAATATCAAAAACTGGGTTTTATCAGCTGTTTAAAGGGACACTCCAGGCAGCAAACTGACTGTCCTCTGCTTTTGCTTACTTGTTTTAGAGGATCAGGGCAGATTTTCTCTTACTGGCTCCTGTGTATCAGAGTGGACAGTACAACACACAGAGAGGAGATTGACCTGATCAAACAGGATCATAACTCCGCCTCCTTGTGATGTAATAGTTACATTACCCTCCCATTCAATGCAAGTCTATGGTCAGAATTCTGACTTATAGACTGCATTCTGTGTCCCCAGCCCCAAAGTGACATACTAGTGCTGTAAAGTCACTGGGGGGTGGCAGCAAAAAGACTATATATCACAAAATGGCCACGCCCAGTCACAGTCGCGCCCAGTTACATATTTCATAAAATAAACTGACATAAAAACAAAAGTCATATCTGAAATCAACAATGCAAAATAAAAATAAAACAAAACCTTTTCATTTTGAGTGATTTATCTAAAGCCTTTTCAATCATAGAGAACAAGTCCCTTCCTTTTGTTAACACTTTGTCAACTGAAGAGAGTGCTTATGGCTCATTTGCTTTGAATAAAAGACCTATGCTAGCCTGGGCACAGCTGAGTACACAGATACTGTGTCTCTCTCTCTGTGCAACATGTATCAAAAGAACAAGGTTTACAATATACATGATATACAAAGGTGACAATGGTATGTGGATAGAGCTGCACAGCATTGTATGGAACACTACCTTACAATGATTAACGAGACTGGAGAGATAAGAGGGAACTGCAGGAAAATCACATGGGAATTTCACACTTTAGGCCAATGTAGCCGAAATTAGAAACATTCTCTAATGCAGCTGAATGGGGGGATTTTTTCAACTCAGCTACTTTGGCCTTAAGTTCCTGTCCCAATTCCCAACAATTCTCTCTTTATTGAGAGAGAGATAGACATGGGGGTATGGGGGGAGAGAGACGTGAGGGTATGGGGAGAGAGATAGACATGAGGGTATGGGGAGAGAAATAGACATGAGGGTATGGGGGGAGAGAGACATGAGGGTATAGGGAGAGAGATATAGATATGAGGGTATGGGGAGAGAGATATAGACATGAGGGTATGGGGGGAGAGAGACATGAGGGTATGGGGAGAGATAGACATGAGGGTACTGGGAGAGAGATATAGACATGAGGGTATGGGGAGAGAGATATAGACATGAGGGTATGGGGAGAGAGACATGAGGGTATGGGGAGAGATAGACATGAGGGTACTGGGAGAGAGATATAGACATGAGGGTATGGGGAGAGAGATATAGACATGAGGGTACTGGGAGAGAGATATAGACATGAGGGTATGGGGAGAGAGACATAGACATGAGGGTACTGGGAGAGAGATATAGACATGAGGGTATGTGGAGAGAGATATAGACATGAGGGTATGGGGAGAGAGATATAGACATAAGGGTATGGAGAGAGAGATATAGACATGAGGGTATGGGGGAGAGAGATATAGACATGAGGGTACTGGGAGAGAGATATAGACATGAGGGTACTGGGAGAGAGAGATATAGACATGAGGGTATGGGGGAGAGAGATATAGACATGAGGGTACTGGGAGAGAGATATAGACATGAGGGTACTGGGAGAGAGATATAGACATGAGGGTATGGGGAGAGAGATATAGACATGAGGGTATGGGGAGAGAGATATAGACATAAGGGTATTGGGAGAGAGAGATATAGACATGAGGGTATGGGGGGGAGAGATATAGACATGAGGGTACTGGGAGAGAGATATAGACATGAGGGTATGGGAAGAGAGATATAGACATGAGGGTATGGGGAGAGAGATATAGACATGAGGGTATGGGGAGAGAGATATAGACATGAGGGTATGGGGAGAGAGATATAGACATTAGGGTATGGGGAGAGAGAGATAGACATGAGGGTATTGGAAGAGATATATAGACATGAGGGTATGGAGAGAGAGATATAGACATGAGGGTATAGGGAGAGAGATATAGACATGAGGGAATGGGGGGAGAGAGATATAGACATGAGGGTATGGGGAGAGATAGACATGAGGGTATGGGGAGAGATAGACATGAGGGTATGGGGAGAGATAGACATGAGGGTATGGGGAGAGAGAGATATAGACATGAGGGTATGGGAAGAGAGATAGACATGAGGGTATGGGAAAAAAGATATAAACATGAGGGTATGGGGAGAGAGAGATAGACATGAGGGTATGGGGAGAGAGATATAGACATGAGGGTTTGGAGAGAGAGAGAGAGATAGACATGAGGGTATGGGGAGAGAGAGATAGACATGAGGTTATGGGGGAGAGAGAGAGACTGTATACTTATTTTCCAATGATGCCCAGTCAGGATAATGGGAGACTTTGGCTGGTTGGGCATCATGAGAACGGTAGTTAAAACTCACCCTGCTAGCCAGCCAAAAGTCTCCCATGTTGCTGGCTGAGCATCATCGAAATGGTAGCATACTGCAGAAATAAATAACATGCAATACACAGTAGTATGGCCAAATATTGTCTTTATTTAAACAAAAAGTTTGTGTTGGTCCTTCAGAATAAAGTTTGTTCTGTTCTCGTCGCCCCTCCCGTTTGAAATGGGACAGACATGTACAAAGGGAAGGAGTTTAGCCACACCCACCTGGACCACCCAAAAAACCCTGCACCCTTCCACCCTTGACCCTAGGATCGGCCCTGACGCCAAACCCTGTTTAGCGGAGTATTTCCACCCCTTCAGCCTTTTTATCTATATTTGTGTTGTACGAGTGCCTGGAAGGAATGGTTCCCAAGCACGTGGTGCTCATCCATGACTCGTACAGCTTTATACATTGGTTCTCACAGTCATACATTGTTAGTACCTTCATCATACCTGCCATTGTTATCTCCAGATGCAGTATTTTCCATGGACGTCTGTTTGCAGGTTCATTATACTGGTTCCAGATTCCATGCCGCTACTCCTACACTGATGGTATCAGTCACTACATGAAGTCACTAATAACGTATGTCTACATTTGCCTAGAGCCTGGAAGAAAAGTCGCCAGCCGTTCTCCTGCTCCGCGTAGATCAATCTGAGTTTCCAGTTCTTACTTCGTCGCAGGCTGGATTTCAGTCTCACACCCTTCTCTCCTGATATTAACCCTGTAGAATAAGAAATCCAGGATGGATCTCAATAAATATAACATATTACTTCTAGAGAGGGCCAATTATCCCACCTGAAAACCTGGGTTCTATTTAGGCATTAAATAAAATGAATCTATACCTGGTGCTCACTATATAGAAACATAGAATGTGTCGGCAGATAAGAACCATTCGTCCCATCTAATCTGCCCAATTTTTTAAATACTATTATTAGTCCCCAGTTCCCTATCTTACATCTAGGATAGCCTTGTGTCTATTCCACGCATGCTTAAAATCCTTGACTGTATTTTCCTCTACCACTTTCACTGGAAGGCTATTCCATGCATTCACTACCCTCTCAGTAAAGTAATACTTCCTGATATTACTTTTAAATCGTTGCCCCTCTAATTTTAGACTATGTCCTCTAGTTGTGGTAGTTTTTCTTCTTTTAAATATACTCTCCTTCGTTACTGTGTTGATTCCCTTTATGCATTTAAATGTTTCTATCATATCCCCCTGTTACGTCTTTCCTCCAAGCTATACATGTTAAGATGCTTTAACCTTTCCTGGTAAGTTTTATCCTTCATCCCATGAACCAGTTTAGTAGCCCTTCTCTGAACTCTCTCCAAAGTATCAATATCCTTCTGGAGATATGACCAGAAAATGTATAGATTATTAAATGATATGCTTAAAGGACAACTGTCACCCAAAAATGTAATTCTGTTTAATTGAAAGATAACGTTGAGTTTTAATAAAATAATATAAACAAAGTATTCTATTAAGACGGCTTTGATCTTATAGCTCTATCAGGGGGACAGACATCTTGGGTCAGATTTTCCTTCATCTGACCCATCTAATATTCTAAACAACATGTCAGCCCCCCTGAAAGAACTATACAGGGCACCGAGGGATCCAATAAGGAGCTTTATTTCTAGTCTTTCATTAAAACAATTCTATTTATAATGTCTACATTTGTTACAATCTTTAAATTAAACATAACTTAATTTTTGGCAGCTGTCCTCTACCTGAAAGGCACACTCCGAATTGAAAATTACCCAAAGGTATTTATTGCAAATTGTATTTCTGTATTGTAAATATCTGATTCTCAGCTTCAACTGATCCTTCTCATCTCTCGCCAACATTTGACTGGAGTCTGGGAGGAAAACGGCAACATTTAAAGTGTTTCAACAATGCAACAATCAAAGTTTCCCAAATGATAAATATACTAGCAATGTGTGCATACATCCAGTACATGGTAATCTATACAAACGTTGTATCTGAAGGCCATCTTGCTAGATCAGACAGTTTTTTTGTGTGCTGGAGACTAGACATGTGCATTCGTTTTCGGACGAATGCATTTTCGTCCGAAAATAGCATTTTCGTCCATTCGTCTGAAAAACGAAGAACGAAAATGCTAAGCTAACGAAAGTCGAATGAACGAATGGTTAATAAACGAAAATCATTCGTTCATTCGTCCATTCGTAGTACTATTGCATTCTATAAGCCGAAATAGAGTCGGTTTATAGAATACAATAGCATTTAACTATACGGAGACAGAGTCTCCATTCATAAAATTATGAATGGAGACGTTGTCTCCGTATAGTTAAAAGCCGACAGCCTATAAACAGAACGTTCGGTTTATAGGCTGTGGGCATTTAACTATACGGAGACAGATTCTCCATTCATATGAATGGAGACTTTGTCTCCGTATAGTTAAAAGCTGACAGCTTATAAACCGAACGTTCGGTTTATAGGCTGTCGGCTTATGGAATACATGTATTCCTATTGCTATTCTATAAACCGAACGTTCGGTTTATAGAATAGCCATAGGATTACATGTATTCCATAAGCCGAAAGTCTATAAACCGAAAGTCGTTCGGTTTATAGACTTTCGGCTTATAGAAAACATGTAGTACTATTGCCTTTCTATGAACCGAACGAGAGCCCCATTCATAAGAATTTCTTATGAATGGGGCTCTCGTTCGGTTTATAGAAAGCCAATAGTACTACCTTGTATTTCTATAAAACGAACGAATTAAAATTAACGAAACGAAAATAATGAACGAATTTCGTCTGAAACGAATGCAGTAATGAACGAAATTCGTTTTAGACGAAATAAATAACATTTTCGTCCGAATGGACGAAAACTAAACGAAAATTTTAGTTTTGCACATGTCTAAGTGGAGACATATAACTTTTACCTGCTCCCCTGTAGAATGTACAATGCAAGTATCTTCAGGGGGAACCAGTTAATTAATAACGGAGCTGCATGCTTGAATGTTCAGGTAAGATTTATTAAAGTTAATAGGAAGCAAGTTGTAGCAATTCAGAAAGTGTGATTGAGAGGGATGCCTGCTTAGGGTACGAGTAACAAAACAGTAGGAATTTATTTTGGGGGCCTGGAGTGACCCTTTAAAGGCTGATCTGCACACCAGATACTGGAGGGTTGACTCACTACACACCAATATACCCTGAATTGGATTCCTGACCCAAATTTCACAAAATTTCAAAATGTGGCCTCAATATCAATGAATTGTGGTCTGAATCGGCATAGCCGAACACGCTCCGAATTCGCTCCGAATTCGGGTAACATAGGCAGAATTCGCACATTTCAATTCTCCAGACGCAAACTGAATAGAAATGTGTAGAAGGATTTTAAGTAAACATAATTCAAACACAAAAATATTCATATACAATTATAATATATTTATGTTATATGTTTTAATAGTATATATATACATTTATATAACCATTTTTAAAAAATTTTAAAAAAAATAATTTTATATTATTTTATATGACTTTGCTTTTATTTGTACGTACTTAATTAATGTATCACTTTATTTAATTTTTTAATTTTATTTTTACTGATTTTTATTACACTCTGGGCCATTTCTGAGGGATCTCGCCTATTTCAGCTATAGCAGAAGGCCTCCCGTTGACTTCCATGAGATCGACTTTGGCTATATTCATAATAGCCATCGACCTCCAGAAATGTGTTCGAAATAAGCCGAAGGGAGAATTAAGGCTACCACTTAGTTCCAGTGCACTTCGGTTGATTTTGTTGTTGGGAGATATCGGCATGGAATTAGCTATGATTTTTCGAACTGAGCCGATAATCTGTCTGCAGTTTTGAGGCCCAATTTCGAGACTGATTATAGGCATATAATAAGCCGACCCCGGATGACCTATTGGATAAGAAGCTCATAGAGGAAACAAATGAGACCTTAGCAAGACTCCTGGTGGCTGCAATGGGATCTGGCACAACAGATAGGGTGAAAGCATTGGAGCATCATACAGGGATGCCTATGGGCACCATTGGATACACTAAAGGATGCAGGTAGCAACTTACACTGATATTTTTCAGCCCTGGACTATACATTTTTCAATAGCAAAATGTAATTCCCACTGGGTTCTGTCACTTAAACTGGCATTATATTATAAATAAAACCTTTTTGCCTTAAAGCAGTCCGCAGTACTAGTATGACACTTAATGGACAATATTTCACTGTAGTAAAATGACAAATTACAGTGCCCTTTTAATAACGATGTGATACAGACAGACTCTCCTGCACCAATTTTATCTATTTATCTAATATTATTACAACGACCACTGTTTTAAAGTGGGATGGCGGTTTGTGTAAGATCTTTGCCAGTAGTATCAATGCCAGTGATATACATGCCTTCTCACATTCCGAATCCTTATCTAATAAAGATCTCTCCATCGGATTGAAAGTCAATGAATTATTTGAATTTTATGGGTTTTTATAGAATCCCGGCTGACTTGATTCTTGTGCATTGCCCTGGGGAATACGAATACACTTCATACATAATACTATTAACGAATTCAGAAATAGTGGGTAAAAAAAAAAGCCTTTGGCTAATTAAATCTTTAAATAATGTATGCTTTAAAATGTGATTCTAATATCAGCATTTTTCTCCAGATCACTACAATAATTAAGTTCATGATAAAGAAAAAAAAGTTTTTTTTATTACAATTTCTATTGACTATTTTTGTGCAGTATGGCTGTTAAAGGACAACTGTCACCTAAAAAGTATATTCTGTCTAATTAAAAGATTACATCAGGGGTGTAAATAGATATGCTTTAATGAAATAATGTAAATAAAGGACCTTATTGAGCCTTCTTTGCTCGGCACACTTCTATCAGGGGTGGACATGTAGTTTAGAATCATTGCTCTCTATAGCTCTATCAGGAAGCGGACATGTTGAGAATCTTTACTCGGTATAGCTCTATCGAGGGGCAGACATGTTGTTTAGAATCTTTGCTCTGTATAGCTCTATCAGGAAACGGACATGTTGTTTAAAATCTTTGCTCTGTATAGCTCTATCAGGGGGTGGACATGTTGTTTAGAATCTTTGCTCTGTATAGCTCTATCAGGAAACGGACATGTTGTTTAAAATCTTTGCTCTGTATAGCTCTATCAGGGGGTGGACATGTTGTTTAGAATCTTTGCTCTGTATAGCTCTATCAGGAAACAGACATGTTGTTTAGAATCTTTTCTCTGTATAGCTCTATCAAGAAATGGACTTGTTGTTTAGAATATTTGCTCTGAATAGCTCTATCAGGGGTCCTGATAGTGCTATACAAGCAGAGAGGACTCAATAAGGTACTTTATTTGTTTTCTTTCATCCAAGTATTACTATTTAAAATGTCTTCACTTGATGAAATTATTCAATAAACACCTTGGCAACACATTTTACAGCCTGTGTCATTCTGCGTTGGTGACAGGGGACGTACAAAGTATGTTCTTTTTTAAAACAAGTGGTGTAAGGAAGCGATTGTCAATGTTGCTGTGATGCCTGGATGTTGAGGCTTGCAGCAATATTGAAATTTGCAGCTGAACTGTCCCACGCAGGGTTGCCAGCTGGACTTATTATTTACCGTGGGGATATTTTTTACAAACCTGCTGGGAACACCAGCTGGGTGGCAAACCTAGCTACATACCAAGCCTTTCTTATATGATGCTGTCCTGCCCTGATTACTTTAGTCACTCTGTTGGTGATGTTAGTTAGATTTAGATCTAGGGTTAAAGATTTGGGTCAAATGGTCAGTGTAGGAGTAAATGATTATGAAGATGCTACCTTCACTTATTGTCCTATAACAAACAAACATGTAAACATTAGATATTTCTAAACTCAGGAGAAATATTAGAATATATTTAGTAGGTTGTTTTATTAGCATTTGTAGATGTGTCAGATACTTTTTTGCAAACGGTAGTTTTTTTAATCCTTCATAATATCTTATGATGTTATAGGATATTATTTGTTATGATAAAATTAATGCTATCTTGAGAAAGCCCTCTTGAGAAAGCCCTTCTAATGCTGATTAAAACAATAAACAATATGTGTAGGTACATGAAATGAGAAAAGAGGAAAATGACAGCTAAACACAAACACCGCAGAAGTGTTAAACAAGCCTCTGTGACAAAGGGTAAGACATAGTCAAAATAGTGTTGTCATTAAGGGGTTACACAGAACTTATTTTTTGTCAATGATTATCCTTTAAGGATTTTTAATGGATTGGCTAGTCACCCACCCTTGTGTTTCTGACAGTAGGGTGACCACAAGACCTCTATAAGGAAGTTGGGTATTAAAAATGCACATGTCCATAGAAACATAGAAACATAGAATGTGTCGGCAGATAAGAACCATACGGTCCATCTAGTCTGCCCAATTTTTTATTTTTTTTTAAGTACTTTTATTAGTCCCCCGTTCCCGGTCTTATAGCTAGGATAGCCTTGTGTCTATCCCACGCATGCTTAAAATCCTTGACTGTGTTTACCTCTACCACTTCTGCTGGCAAGCTATTCCATACATCCACTACCCTCTCAGTAAAGTAATACTTCCTGATATTACTTTTAAATCGTTGCCCCTCTAATTTAAGTCTATGTCCTCTAGTTGTAGTAGTCCAGGTGGGATGTGTCTGTTAAGTGCACTTTATATATGTATCATCCTTAAAGAAGCCATCTGTTGGCTTATGTTTCAGTTAAAGGTACTCTGTTGACCTATATATATATATATATATATATATATATATATATATATAAACACATACTGTGAATTATGTGAATACAAAATTATTAACTCCCAATATACAGTACATTTTGTATAGTATTTTATGCTCTTCATACACAGTAAAATCAATGTTTAGAAGATGGGGTCTCTTTAAGTACATATGATGGCAATTTCCCCAGCAGACTGTAAGATTAAAGAGAGAGTGTCACTTTAAATAGAGCCGTAACGATTGTCTGTGTCCTGTGTACGAAGCACTGTTTGTTTAAATAAAACCAGATCTTATTGTCCGTGTCTTGTAACAAAATGTCAAACTCTTCTTACCAGCCATTGACCCAGACAGATAACCCCTCATTTACCTGTCTTCTCTGGGCTCCCCTTCCACTTGCTAATGACAGACAATAACCCAGAGGCGACTGAGTTCCAGCAGCCTCGTCATTAGCAGGTCACACACGGTTGCTGTGCTACAAACCTAATTACAGTGCACAGAATCCCAATTGTAACAAAAAAAAAAAGGCATCTGGAGAAGGTTTATTTCCCAGAGTGTGCTGGAGGTGAGAGGCGATCACTTATAATGGCCACAATTGTGTCTGTGCCTCTGAGAGCATCTTCTGTGTCGTCTTGAGAATCTCAATGATAGGGAAGAATTGGGGATCCAATATGGACCAGATGTCAGGCTTGGTCCACTTGACTCAAACAACCTAGGTGAAGATAATCACGGATTATGGGATGTTAAATAAAGTTTGGTTAAAATGGGCTGAGCTACCATTGTGACCTTCTTACCTCCAGTGAGGGTGACTGGAAAAGTTTCACCCTAGGTGTGTGCAGAAGTGTATCTTCCACAAGGCAAACAAGGCACTCGCCTAGGGCGGCACTTTGCCAGAGGGTGTTAAATCACACTTCTGGTGCTTCAAACATTTTTGTTCTCTCCCCCACTGTTCAGCAAGCTTTAGCTCTTTCCAATTAATCGGGGTGATGGGGGCATGTAACAAGCGTGGTGGGGGTATGTAATGAGGGTGATGGTGGTATGTAATGGGGGTGATGGGGAATTTAGTGTGTATGCAATGTGGGTGATGGGGGCATGTAATGGGGTGATTGGGCATTTAATGTGGGTGATGGGGCATGTCATGGGTGATGGGGCATGTCGTAGGTGTGCAACGTAGGTAGGGGGGTGATCGAATTTTGTCTGCCTAGGGCAGCACAAAACAAAGATACACCACTGGGCGTGTGGCAATCTGCCTCAATTTGTCTTTCAAAAATATAGTACAAGATGTAAAAAATGGAGGTGCCAGCTAGACACACACGGATGCCCAATACCCCCGCTATCCTGTGGTCCCATTCTACCTTTCTGAAGCCACACCCCTGATGTTGGGAACGACGTTGGAAGTTGGGTGACCACATCGCTGTTATATTCAGAGACGATTATGATAAATTTATACTCCAGGGCTGTAATCCACTAGTGTTGCCATTTTTTTTTTCCGCAACACATAGCTTTTCCGTGTGGATTTTAGGTATGTCTTGATCAACGAATTAATCAAGTAGTGGATCCCACCGAACCACGTGGATTAGTTAATGTATTTCCTTCTGGTCCCATGTGATTTCTACACACTGTAAGGCTACAAGGAGATGTTATATGCGGACCAAGAAACCAGTAAAATCTAGATTGGGCTTCGGCCTGTTTGCTCCTCAATGCAGCCCTGGAACATGTATTTTCCATAGGTATAAAACAACACCATGGTCACCCGATTTGGGAGATATGTTCATCTGTAGCATGTAGGCATTGTGTGATTTCTACATGTCCCCGTGAATGTATGTTTTATACTTTTTATGTGTGTGGCGTGTTGTTTATAATACACAGTCCTTTGACGGTTATGTCAGGCTAGTTATTATTTCCATCCCGCCCTCGTCAGCAGAACGCTTGCTCGTCAATGAGGCTGGAGATAAAGAAGAGATGAAAGGATCGATCCAGGGCCTGAATCAGTGAAGAGGAAAGACAATGTGGCCTTTTCAATCTGCTGGAACATCTCTGTGTTGTGTTTCATAGACATGAAATTATCTGTAATGGAACAACCACCCCGGCACGTACAGTCTCTTTCACCAGACAGTCACAGATTGAGAGCACATTGCTCACAGAGTCACGATGATCTTCATAGTAGCAGGGACCTGCCGGGTCTGTCATACAGGGAAACGGTGGCAGCCATGTTTCTAAAAACGTAAGACACTGGGATGGATGGCAACTGTACAAGGGAAAGGACAGTTCATGTCATCACACAGCCTTATATATAAATAAAGGGATTCACAGAAGAGCCAGTAACATGCTACCTGGCGTCACTGATATAACATTCCAAGAGAGGCTTTAACACTTTGATATGTTGGACCCATGGAGGATGGTAGAGAGATAGCATGTAGGCAGGAGGTACAGGAGAAGTCCAGATGGCAAACTATCCAAAAATACATGGTACAAACAAATACTCTGACCTGTTTATTTCATCATTCATTTTTACATTGCACCTCATTCTTGCACTTCCATTCATTACTTTACCACATAGGATTATACTCTGAGGAGTTGCACAGCATGTGAGTGCTGGAGTAGAAGAAGGAGCAAAGAACAGGCTGGAGATGCATAGGTAAGTTGATTGTTCCAGCACATTGCACCTGGGCAAAAGGTAAGTATTATGGTGAACCCTCCTTGTAGCCACATTTATTTTTAAGGTTAAATCCCTCTTATAAAATGTAGCTAGTCTAAAACTAGCCTTACAGGATCTTACATCAGACAAACAAAAACAGAAGAACAAATTACTAGCAATCATTCCGAGCCATAGGAAGGAAAATTACTAATTCAGAATATTATTGCTCGTATTTGCTTCAAGTTACCTTTGAAGTCACAATAACAACATGAATTATCTTTCATCTGCAACAATAATTTTTTTTTCAATTGCAGTCAATGAAAGAATCTACATGAGATGGAAGATACTATTGTTATAGTCATTTTGAAATGTAATGTGCTACAGATAGAAACTCAACAATAAACAATAATAATCTAGAAATATATATAACAGAGAGTGGGCAAATAAGACTGACTTAGAAGAAAAAATGGGGAAAATATATGTACAGATAAAGGCTCAATCCAAGCAAAAAAGAGAAAGAAGGTACGTCCTGGACACACTTGAATTATTGATTCTAGATTCTGTGCACCTAAAGGAATTGGTGGGGGGGGGGGGGGGGGGGGAATTACCTGGTGGATGGGTGCTTTGTAAGTATCCAGTGCAGTATGTTTCCCCAAAATTTCAAGCACAGTTGTCCTTTCAGAGACTTTGCTTCCGGTGCTTTTGATTGTGTTTGTTAGGTTTTTATGAGAAGGACTTTGGTCTTACTTCGGAGCCGTTTGGGGATGACCTCGGCTATTACAAATATAGCTGAATTCAGTCGGGTGACTTTGGCTGTAGCTGAAATAGCCGATGTCCTCCCAGAATGGCCTGAAACAAAAACAAAAAAAGAAAACAAAAAAAAAAAAACATGATCCATTAATCAAGTACATAAAAATAAAATAATATAAAACATTTTTATAATGATTTTACAATGCTTATATTAATGTAACTCTACTATTATGATAATATAACATTAATATTTTATAATTGTATGTAAATATTTTTGTGTTTGAAATCGGTGTATACTGAGTTGACCCTTAAGTAAGAAAATGTTTTAACATAACTAGTTTCGACACCAGTCAATGTCAATCATCTCTGCAGGACTGGATCCTCCCAACCTCTCTCTCAGTGTCTAAGCCCCTCCCCTCAAGCCTTTACTTCTGGACCAATGAAATGGCTGCTTTAGATATATTGGGCCAAATTTATCAAGACAGGTGCTATTATTTTTTTTAAAAAGGGCTCGATTTGGAGCAAACTGCCAAAACTTCCCATTTGTCTCCATGGATACTACTACTGTTTTAGCACTTTTTCCTCAAATACCACCTTTTTTGTCTTGATAAATACGGCTCTAACTGAAACTTGCAATGCACATAAAGGTGTTTAACCTTCACTGACCTTAGCACCGACACCGATGTACACTTTACCCATCCCTAAAACATGTTATCAGTACAATAAAAATCCCAATAAACCACGTGCCTGTGCCCAGGATCAACAAATAATAAAAACGAACCAAATGTAACCTAATTTCTAGATTTAGGTAGTAAATAACAATGAAAGTCAGTGAGGGGAGTACAGTGTCATCCGTCTTCTTCAAGTCTAGACCCAGTGGCTTCGATGCACTTGTAGTGGGAGATGATAGTACACGTTTTGTTGATGTATTTGGTCATTTTATTATCTTTTTAAATGCTATCCATCAATTTCTACATCATAAATTGAATCAAGAATTAAAGCTAAGCTTTTAAGATAAGGAATGTACAGACGACTTGTGACAGTTTCCTTTTATCTGTGTTTATTGAGTTCCCTCTACCCTAATAAAAAAAAAAAGTGAACAATACCTAAAAACTTGTTCAACTTTTTAGTGACATCAGAGAATTCAGGAATGCCTGGGATTTGCCCAAGATAGTGCTGTGCCCCTATAATAAACAGGACTGGGGTTCACCCAATTGTCTGTGAGCGCCCCCTGGTGGTAATTACTCTCCCCACCCCTGACCCCTCTATAAGCAACGTAGGTCGGGGGGGGGGGGGGGGTGCCCAAATAAAATATAACTCTTGGTTCTAGGAGTTGTCACCCATTTAATAACCTTCCAGGAATTGAAAAAGAAAATCTAATTAAATTGGGAAAACCATTCTATGTTGTCTATTTTGGAAGCCTGGCTCATGCATCAATTTAATTCCCAAAATTTAGATGACAGTTCACTTTGTGAAATATAATACTATCTAAGAGACAAATTCCCAGCACCGTTCTGACGATTTCCTGGACCATAATAAAGAAAATGTATCTCTTTAATCGTATTATATTCTGAAATTGGGATTAAAAACACACAGTGTAATACAGCCATATTGCTTTTTTTGGGGGATTTCCGGGACAACGGACAAAAAATGGAAAGAAGTGTAATCAAGTGAGCGCTTCAGAGAGGTCAGCGATTCACAATATCACGTAGATGATTTTTCCCAGGGAGTGGATACTCGTCTGTACTTTAAATAGTCAATGGCTGTCACCTAGTGGCACTCTGTGAGAATGACCGCTGCCAGCTATCTGCATCAATGGGCAACTGTCGACAAAAAAGTTATAATATCATGCCATTGTACAGAGCACTGGTGAGACCTCACTTGGAGTATTGTACGCAATACTGGAGACCATATCTCCAGAAGGATATTGATACTTTGGAGAGAGTTCAGAGAAGGGCTACTAAACTGGTTCATGGGTTAAAGGATAAAACTTACCAGGAAAGGTTAAAGCATCTTAACATGTATAGCTTGGAGGAAAGACGTAACAGGGGGGATATGATAGAAACATTTATATACATAAAGGGAATCAACACAGTAACGGAAGAGAGTATATTTAAAAGAAGAAAAACTACCACAACAAGAGGACATAGTCTTAAATTAGAGGGGCAACGATTTAAACGTAATATCAGGATGTATTACTTTACTGAGAGGGTAGTGGATGTATGGAATAGCCTGCCAGCAGAAGTGGTAGAGGTAAACACAGTCAAGGATTTTAAGCATGCGTGGGATAGACACAAGGCTATCCTAGCTATAAGACTGGAAACGGGGGACTAATAAAAGTACTCAAAAAGAAATTGGGCAGACTAGATGGACCGAATGGTTTTTATCTGCCGACACATTCTATGTTTCTATGTTTCTATAATTAGCTGAAAAATTGCATCAGATGAAGGCATTTTAAACAGAAATGTTTTAATGAGAGAATATAAATAAAGTACCATATTGCACCTTCTTTGCTCCGTATAGCTTGGACATCTTGGATCAGACCAATCTAACCCAAGCTTCTAAGCAGCATGTCTGCCCCCAGATAGAGCTATACAAGAAGATAGAGCGCAGTAAGGTATTTTATCTGTATTTTTTCATAAAGGCTTTTTTTTTAATTCTAGATTTGATGCAGTCTTTCAATTGTACATAACAGTTTTTTTTGCAGACAATTGTCCTTTCAAGTATAAATATGGTATAGTGATATATATATATATTTTTTAAATCAAAGTTTTTTTTTTATTTGAGTCACAAGAGGACAGAATAATAGTACTGCAGTACATACATCAGGAACATAGTAATATAGAGTCCAACACAAGCAGTAATCTTGCCTTGCAGACTCAATTAACATTTTTAAAATACTAACTTGAAGCCAAAGTATCCTGGAGTTTTGTAGTAAAAGAAGAAAAAAATGGGCAAAAGATCAATTACAAATTACTGGCTGGCTACACAGTAGAGGGTTTGAATCGCTTCATGATCACTTAATGGGTTTATATTGTTCACTAAAGGGTGACTTAAAGCCTGTACATCTATAATTCGATTGGCATTCTCCAAATTTGTGAAGCATCAACTACAAGTGTGACCTGCTGTGTCCATAATGGTACTATACTGTGAGAAATGGAGTAAATAAGCATGGCTGAACCTCTACTGTTAGGAACACTTATATAATATACATATAGATCTTAGTGAATAAATGAGTATATTATATTTAAAACCAATTTACAATAGAACCAAATTGTAGTCGGGAAAATAAGAAGAAACAGTCTACGTAGAAGGAGGAGATGAGAAAGTAAATATGGAGGAGGAAGAAGAAAAAGGAGGAGATTAGGGAACAGACGATAAGGGGGAAGGCTTCACGGGCCGGCAGACGCTAGCGTGCGCTGCCAAAAGAATATAGGCAAACAACCGCTAAGCGTGGTGTTTGCAAAGGAACGGCAGAAATGCCCTGGGCGTGAGGAGAGGCTCAGGCAACGAACAGGTAGCGAATCATAAAACGTAAAAAAAAATGTGCCGGACTGCTTTAACAGGCAACAAGAGTCCAATTCCAACACAGGTGGTATACAACAATAAAAAAAACGAATAATTGTTCACGCGGCAGCAATCCAGTGGATAATTCGGATGGATGCAAAGGTCCTTCAGTTGGCATTTGTATCAGGGACCTCAGATTCAGGTGTTACAACATCATCTGATGCTTGGGAGAGAGGAACAATGTTCAAATCTTTAAGAAATGCAAGGATTTCATTAGGGCCGTCCACAGACAGCTGTATGTCTTCCAGGGTCACCGTGAGCATTGTCGGTAGATATCTGGAGGCCTCTTACCCTGTGTAGTTTCGAGATGGACCATAATATGCCATGGAGAAGTCCCGAGGGGCCTTTCATAGCCTTATTGACTCTGAAGAAATCTGTCACTGGCTGGCGTGTAGAGAACATATCAGGCTTAACATGTTTCAAGAAATCTTGCAGGTAGGTGGGAAGCGCTATAGACACAATCGCCTCCGGTACGCCCCTTAATCTTATCTTTAAATTCCTTGATTTTAATTTGAGCATCAAGGTGCTTTGAGTAGTTCTGTGGAGTTGTTGGACCATCAGATTTTCTTGATGTGTCGTTTTCCAACTGGTTCCGCTGTAGAGTCGCTGTGGTTGTCTCTTGGATGGTAGCCTTGGCATGTAAAGAGGCTACCTCTGTGCGGATCACCACCATCAGCTCTCTCACCATAGACTGCAACAGTTTTCGTAAATCCCCTCTAGACACTGGCGTTGCATCAGCATAAAATACTTTGTTCATATTTGTATATTTATACATATGATGCAAGATGTCAGCCTCCTGATCGCAAAGAGGGCTCAGTAAGGTGCTTTATTTATATTCTTTCCGTAAAGAATTTCGATTTAAATGCCTTCACTTGATGCATTCTTTCAATTAAACATTGCTTATGTTTTGCCAAATATCTTAAAGGGACACGCTCACCAAAAAATGAATTTTATTTTTTTTATTTTGCATTGTTGATTTCAGATCTGTCTTTTGTTTTTGTTATGTGAGTTTATTTTATGAAATATTTTACTAAACAAGTGTGACTGTGCCCTGTCATTTTGTGAAATATATTGTTTTTGGGTGCCACCCCCAGGAGACTTTACAGCACTGGTATGTCACTTTGGGGCTGGGGACACAGAATGCAGTCTATAAGTCAGAATTCTGACCATAGACTTGCATTGAATGGGAGGGTAATGTAACTATTACATCACAAGGGGGCAGAGTTATAATCCTGTTTGATCAGGTCAAAGATCTCCTCTCTGTGTGTTGGAAGGCAGGTAAAAAAAGCTGTACACAGCCACCTAGTCCTGCCCACTATGATACACAGGAGCCAGTAAGAGAGCAGGGGAGTATCTTATGACATCATCATGCAGGTTTTGGCCACAGTTGTAAAGTGAGACTTGCTGGAAGTTTTTGGAGAATGTTGCATCATGGGTAAAATTCTCAAAATGGATGCTGGAGACAAACACCTAATTTTATTTTTCCTTTTATATGCAATGAATTCAAACATATAAGAACAAAAAAGTGGCATATGATTTATACATGTGTTTTGTTTTAAATGCACAGGTACGCTAGTTACATCTTATGTAAATGGTAGTGTCCCTTCAAAGATGTAACTGTTCCCATGAGAAATAGTTAGGCCTATTCCTTCAAGTCATCTATTTATTAGCAAAGTATGTACTAGCACACATAGTGCACAAGAATGGAGGTTATGTATATAGTTTATTTCTGGGCCAAAGTTCTAAAAGGTATGTAATCAGCAGGAACATTCCATTGGTTTTTATGGTGACTGGACCACCTTTTAGACCATTGCCCCACAATTAACCTTTACATACAACCACTAAAGTCTTTAAAGTAATGGTTCAAAAAACAATTAAGAAATAAATGTGATTAAGATATTGTAAGTATACTGTAGCTGTGTCCAGATGCAAAGAGTTCCTGCTTTTATTATTAAAAATAAGTAAAATATTTTGGTCTCTAGGTCATTTTTAAAGTTCTGTGTCAACCTAATATTTTTTATCAGTAACATGGAAAAAAAATGTTTGCTGTTAAAATTCCCCTGACCAGAAGGAATGGCGACAAAAATGAGACTACTTGGATTGCAGTGGGAGAAAATACATATAATACAATGGCATTTGTTTTTTCTATGTATTTCTGTAATAGGGCATAGCCTCTGAAACATTTAAAGGTAACTTATATAAAGCAATCATAATTCTTAGTGCGCGATTGCCTTCCATGCACATTTCCATTCAGAGTTTTGATGAATGAATGGCATACATTGATTCAATGTTCTTAAACGACTTCACAGAAAACCATTCTGTAAAAAAAACATTTAAACCTTTTGAAAAAAACTAAAGAAAGAGTTGCTGATTATATCAGTAAATTCATGTGCAATCTTCATGTAGTTTGTCTAGCTGGGGAATAAGCAGATCTAAAATTCTTCCAACTCTTCTACTTTGCAGCAAAAGAAGGAAGTTAGGGCGCTGTGGTATTGATACCAAAGTAGATAATATATAGAACCATTCATTGACCATAAGTTTGAAATACCTGTGTCACATCCCTGGTCATTGCCTGCTTTGCCTACTCACCACTTGTCAGTGCCAGCTTTGCCCCCCCACCACTTGTCAGTGCCCACTTTGCCTACTCACCACTTGTCAGTGCCAGCTTTGCCCCACACCACTTGTCAGTGCCCACTTTGCCTCCTCACCACTTGTCAGTGCCAGCGTTGGCCCCCCACCACTTTTCAGTGCCAGCTTTGACCCCCACCACTTGTCAGTGCCAGCTTTGCCTCCACACCACTTGTCAGTGCCAGCTTTGCCCCCACACCACTTGTCAGTGCCAGCTTTGCCCCCACACCACTTGTCAGTGCCAGCTTTGCCCTCACACCACTTGTCAGTGCCAGCTTTGCCCCCACACCACTTGTCAGTGCCAACTTTGCCCCCACACCACTTGTCAGTGCCAGCTTTGACCCCACACCACTTGTCAGTGCCAGCTTTGCCCTCACACCACTTGTCAGTGCCAGCTTTGCCCCCACACCACTTGTCAGTGCCAACTTTGCCCCCACACCACTTGTCAGTGACAGCTTTGACCCCACACCACTTGTCAGTGCCAGCTTTGACCCCACACCACTTGTCAGTGCCAGCTTTGACCCCTTGTCAGTGCCAGCTTTGCCCTCACACCACTTGTCAGTGCCAGCTTTGCCCTCACACCACTTGTCAGTGCCAGCTTTGCCCTCACACCACTTGTCAGTGCCAGCTTTGCCCCCACACCACTTGTCAGTGCCAGCTTTGACCCCTTGTCAGTGCCAGCTTTGCCCTCACACCACTTGTCAGTGCCAGCTTTGACCCCACACCACTTGTCAGTGCCAGCTTTGACCCCTTGTCAGTGCCAGCTCGGCTAATTTTACCTTCAGTTTGAAATACTTTTGTGAATTCTTTGCAATCCCCTCTCTCAGGAATAAAGCCTTATATGTAGATGTTTCTTATTTTCATGTTTATATAGATATACCCTGTACATGTTCTGCACAGTTGTATAGATATGTGTTTATTGTTTGGCCCCAGCTAATGGCTGAACAAGATCATAAAGATCTCTGATATCAAACGATTTCTAGTCTGACATGGCTAACTATAACTGCGAGCCTGGATAGAGAAGCATGAAGAACGGGCTACAACTTTATATATTGTAACTTTAGCCACATTAAAGAGGCTCTGTCACCCTAAATACTGCTTATACTGTAGATGTAGAAGTGAAGAACCCGGGGAAGCATTAGCAATGTAGGCACTTTTCTGATTGGTCACCTTCTAGACCACCTCCGTCAGCAGGTTCCCCATTGGCTCTCCTTGGTAAAAGGATTAAAAGTGTTTGGTGCCGAAGTCGCCCTCCCATTGTGCCCCGATTGGTGGCTGTGAGGTCCCACTCTGATTGGTGCCTAGCCAGTCCAAATTATGCAATCTGAAAATCGAACTGTCTTTTGCTGTCAGCATTAACTATTGTTATCTGATGTTTTACAGTATAAAAAGCCTGCTATTCCCTGGAATAAATGTTCTTTGTTTTTACTGCTGTACCTACAACTGTGTCGTGTGTGATTCTTGGGGACAAAGAGCAGGCGAGGCAGTTAATTATTTGGCACTCTGGCTGATATCCATTGCGGCTAGGAGAAAAATAACCCCGGGAGTAGATATCTCTGTACAGTAGAGAATTAAAAATGATGATAAAATGATCTCTAAATAGTGTTATCAAAACGGCAAATAAATGTATAAAATAAGAGAAATCTTTTTTTTTTTTTTTTTACTTTGTCCATGGTGTCTACTGCTTATGACATCATCTGTGGCTTAATATGCAAATTACAGCTTTCCAACTGAAAGTTAATTCATTTGCATCTCAAACCACAGGTGATGTCACAAGTAGGAGACTACACATGCACTTATAAAACATATATTTGTCTTATTTTATGTAATTCTGCTAACACTGCGTATAGATCATTTTTTTATTCTTACATTCATAGTGTGAGTAATGTTTCATTTGATTGAGTCCCTTTAAATTAAACTGACATTTAGATATCTGTGAGCAGGTTTTAGTTTAAAAAACAAAATACTCTGATTGTGGCAAATGTTAAATAATGTTTATTTTTTCCAGAGGCACAAAATAAACAAATCAATCTTTAAAGACTCTATTTGTGTCTTATATATAACCATGTTATAAATAATATACTCTATCATTTGAGTATTGTTTAAAACTAGCAGTGCATAACTTCACATGCGACTACACGTCCATAGCAATTTAATAATGATAAACAAGACATCAGATTACAACATAAAGTAAAAAATTACTTTCTTTTTTACTTTATGTTGTACCTGTTGGTGTGAAATAGGGACACACTGTCAAAGTGCTGCTAAAACCACGAATACAGCGCTGGGAACTGAAAGGGACCGAGTCTAGCTGAGGGGTCTTCTCAGCAACGTCTCTGCATACACGGCAATGTATCTTTAATGGTTAACTTCTCGTGGTGGGAGTTGTTCTCAACAACACGCGTGGAGAGCCAAAGAAAGCAGACACAAGTTCTTTATCCTTTAACTCTGAGTCTTTATTTATTTAACAGTCATATATATACCCCAAATTAAGGAGGTGTCTGCTTCAATCTCATTGGTTATAATGTATGTGCACATATGAATATATAGGCGTATAGGGGTGTGTTGATGGTATATATGCTAAATAACTGTTACACAACACTGTTACACAACAATCTAGAAATGAGTGGAAAGTACCAGAATAAGAAATGGAAGGTACTGATAATTAAAAAGACATAGTGGTTCCAATCACGGGGTAAGACATAGATAAGAGCATTCTGGTATCATCTTCTGGTAACTTCTCCTTTCCCTAATTAGTAGGATTAATTGGAGATGGCAAGAACCTGAGATTCCAGGCCCCTGCCAACTTCTCTCCCCCAAGTACTCCTATGAGTACGTGTCTTCTAATTAAACTGAAGCTAAAAACTAAAACAGGTACAAAAACAAAACTAGCTCTTACGGTTAACCCTCACAATGCTAGGTTACTCCAGTTAACCCTTGCAATGCTAGGTTACCCCTTCAGTTCCACTCTTTTATCCATATGCTAATATGGATAATTCACTTCACTGTTCTCTCTGGTATATCATAGAGAAAGCCAGTATTTCTGAAAGCTTTCTTCTGCTTGATTGCATAGCCTTAGCAATGGTGCATCTAGCGCATTGTATGATAATATAAAAAGCACCTATAACTACTATTATTAAAACAAAGCCCATAATTATCTTCTAACCAAGAACATATTCAAAATGGCCAGTCAAAACCTGGGGCCTACTTGATATCTGTGACCACTTCTCTTATATTGTTTAAATCATGTTGGATAACATTTGAGTGGTCTAATAAATTAAAACATCATATTATTCCGGAGTTTGCAATTCCCCAGGACTGTTGTTGACTAAATACTTTAAAATGACTTGGAGCAAAGCTGAACATGCATTCAAAACACACAAAATGGCATGCATTCAGAACATAAAGCGTCAGTCAGACAAAATGGCTGTGGACAAAACATTATGGTCTCCCATCCACGACATAATTCCAGAGGCCCCTACAGTCCATATAATGTTCATACTGTTCTCCCCTTTTAGTCTTAGAAATTGACATTGTCTGTTTTTAAGGATAACCATCAGGAGTTGCCTGGTCAACACAATCATTGTATCCAAGGTGATAAGGCACACTTCCTCGATTTCACACATTGGTAGGTCATCCAGTTTAGCTGCACTGTAAGCTTCCATAATGGGGAATATTTGAGCAGTGTCTTCCAGTCTTCTTGTAGGGGCATGATGTCAGTAGTCGGGATGCACTTGAGGATGAGACCCTTGAAACAAACAACATAAACACAGACAATTAGCAACACTGATCTCACACATGCCATACCACTTACAAGTTTCGCTCCAAGTGATCCTAGCCAATTTCCCAGTCCCAGGGGATCTCACGGATTACCTGTGAACACTTTTTAACCTACTCCTTAAATCTATAATCCTTCTTGATTAAACTTTTTTAACTTATTTAAAAAAAATCTGAAAAACTTCCTAACATTCTCTATATACAATTCCACAAAAATACTATCAAAATAAAATTTCTTTATAAGTCTGACTAAATCCTGTTTGTTAGAGTCGGTCTAATTGTTAAGTTTCAAAAATTCACTATACGCCAAACATACCCATAATAACACAATTAAACAAATCTTTACCACAAAAATTACAATTCAACAATAACAATTTTATACATATATACTCAATGAAAATATACTTCCCAACAAAGATGATCTGCCGTAGACTGTTGTAGCTGTTGCAGACTCCTGGGTGATTTTATTTGCGAGTTACCCTTAGGGTGAAGACTATGTTGGCTAGTAGTCACGGTTTATTATGTTCATCAAAACACTAACTTGCTGCTCCTTTGTTGGCCTGTTTGTCAGTACAGGAATGTGCTTTAAGTAAATAACGTTGATCCGGGAGTTGAGTTGAACAACTTTCACAACAATATTCCGATAAACTTTAAGAGAATCCTTTTACTTGAACTGGAAAACTTTTTGTCTTTTAAAAATCAACTTTTCTTTAGAAATAATCTTGATCAGCATTAGATTCGTTGGTGCACTTTGAACTTGTCTTTTGTTGGCTGTACAGCTTTAATCTATATGGAAATAAAACTCAAAAAAATTCCAGTTAGTAACATGCAATATTTCACTAAACATCTTCAATTATTTGATTTGTGACTCACATTTATATTGCGGTCTCTAATCTTATTGATCTCCACCTTAAAATATAATTAAAACATATTATTACTACTAGTCTGTGTTGCAATATAATTATAAAAATGTGTGTAGCTGAACCACTCTTTTGTTCTTGAAAAATTATTACCCTTTTATAATCATAGTTGAATCAATTGATAATGTAAGAATATGTTCTCATACATAATAATCATGTATCTCTTTACCATTAGGACAAATACTGTCATGATTAGATTATATAACCATAGCACATAACACAGAACTTCTCAATAACTAACAGTAACTGGAATTCTGTCCCGTTCTCCCCCTCCCTTCACAAAAAGAAAAGCAATAATTTTGCAGCTGCTGCTACAATTCTCTTATCTGCAAATAGACTGTCAGAGAGAAGGGGGGCTTCTGGGGAAGCTTTCTCTCAACTTCACACACAACAAGAATTGCTACATTAACTCCTATAACTCCAAAACCACAAGCACAACTTGTCTGTTTATAACACGACACTTGCTAATTCTTTCCACTAATTACTGACTTACGTACATTCTCGTATATCGTATTAAAAACTTGTCTTGCATTTTAAACTTTAAACAACATCTCAATATTCTCTCACCATGTATTACATGGGGTACTTTGCCTTAATAATAACAAAAATTAGAACACAACAAATTAACATTTTATCATTGCACGTGTGTGCGTGTGTATTTACTGTATATAAATGTTGTAGAATGCAAATGCTATCTCTGTGTCTATTTAGATATGTATTGCTCTTTACCTAGCAATCTAACATCCCTATAGTGTGAATATTATATTCCTAAATCACCAACAGTGTAAGTAGTGCTGTACACAAATTCTGGCCACACTAAGAACATAAAACTATTACAGTGTATGCAAATTACCACAGATTGTATTGGAAGGTGCAGGGAGTTGCTTTAAAACACTAATCAATACTTTTCAGCATAAACTAAAAGTTCTGCCTCTTATTGCTATAAATACCCTTATTTCACATTATTAATTATATCTTCTGACTTTCTACAACATAGAAAAAAACCTTTTATCTCCTTACAATTGCCATTTCCATGGTCCACAAAGCCTTCAACATCTTATCTTTACAACACAAAATTCACACCTTAACTTTTATTATGAATAAACGTTGCTCAAGTCTTTCTCTAGTACCAACTCTGATATTCTACTTAAATCTAAAGCTCATCTGTAGCTGTGCATCTGTTTATACAAATACAACCTTACAATAAAAACATTTTCACTCATCCAATTATTCTAATTTTATCTAGAGTGTTGGAAGATGTGGTATCTACCTTGGGAAAAATCTAAATATGTCTTAATAAAATAAAGACTGTAATTACAAAAGTCCTTCTAACCTAAATAAAGATTAAATACTAGTCAAACTACCCAAATACAAAAAAGAGGAAATATACCATAAACAAATACACATTTCTAGTAGGTAACATGTAAAACCTGTTAAGTCTTTGCCTTTAAATTAGCATCCTGCAAATTTTAGAACGCTTTTGCCAGAACATGAAATAATGGCTCTGGTTACAGCTTTAAAATATCCCAAAAATATGCAGCTGGGAAAATCCACAGCAAATAACATTGCTACAGCAATAAAAATATAACTTTTTACATTCATAGTATTATTACATAATGCCTCCTCACATGTAAATTGAATAAAAATAAACTTTTGTCAAAATCAATCAAATAATGGCATTTTGTAAAATTTTACAGCTGTTATACTGTCCAATGGATCGATCACGTATATTTAACATGATGTCCAAGAGATACCTCGGATACTATATGACTCTTGCTGTTTTACACACACATATTTCTATTTTTACTTAAAGATACAGTTACACAAATACAGAAGCAAATTAATTTGAAAACGATGCATAGCACTAATAAAATTAATGACTGTGCCACAATAAAATAACTCTGCAACTTTTCTGCCAAACAATAACAAAAACTGCAGTAACTACGGTTACTCTTCAGGACCTTTATACCGAACAAAGAACATAACATGAATGAACTCATTTACTATAAAACTTCTCATCACACTGCTGAATATAGCCCAGAAGATCGTTACTCAAATAATCACTCAAACTATTATACGAAAGGCTAAAATGCCGTTTTTTTTTTGTTTGTTTTTTTTTTTGAGCGCTCTGGTTTGAGTAATTTAGGAGATCCGTCTTCTCTACTCTACTAAATATAAAACACTTCCTTTTGCAACATCTCTATAAAACCATACTGCTGCTACTATGTAAATATTTAAACAATAACGACAATTCTTCTAATGACAACATTAAACATATTATGTCACAGCTTCTATTGTCTTATCAACCTGCGTGGCAAATATATCCAAAACACCAAGATACAGTGTGCTTGGGAGTTACAGACAGAAAACTAATCTTCAATATATTTTACAATATGTTCTATCCTCTGTTACACAGCGTATCCCAGATACACAACTTCAATTCCCAGAACTATTGTCTTGTAACTTATTTATGTGTCCCAGGCACACTAGACAGACGTAACACTCTTATATTTCAGTTTAACAATGCAATGTTATAATACTCTTATACTTTATATATTAATTTCTACTATCCCCTTAAAACACTGAGTATTGGCAGGGAGGCAAATCAAACATACCTTATGGCCACAGACACAGCAGTTAATTTCTTATCTGACAATTTACATGCCGTGCTGTGCTGTGGGGGCTCTGAGCAAACGGAGTGCTGGATACAGCGGCTCTATCTTAGCTTTCTGTGGGACAGATCTCTTAGGGTATTTAGATGTACCCTTGTTCATTTTCTCTCCCTTTGGGTTTTCCTTCTTTAATTAATTATTCTGACATTATGACATCTGAATTAACTACTGCTGTCACATAAATTTAGGTGTAATTTCGTGGAGTCCACCTTGTATCGTCATACAAAGAGGCATCCTTTAATTTGCCTTTCTCACAAAATTTAGAAGTAGCCAAGAGCTGATTTGCTGTCCCATTGTGATATCCCAAAACCTCTATACAAGCAATATACAATATATGACAGGATTGATGATCAACTCACACCACGGAACAAAATTTGGGAGTAATTGCAATATGGAATGAATTTAGATTGCCGTTTTCTATATTATACTATATTATACCCTGTTCTATGTAAATGCAAAACATTTACATCTCTCACTGGAACTTCATCAGTGAGTAAGACTTTTAACTGAGACTTCAGTATAGTCTATATTTGCCGACACTTATATTACTGGAACATCATCAGTAACTGTTGCAACATATCTGCTTACATGACAGGCGCGACCTGTCTCTAGAATACTTATTACAGGGTTTTATCTAACAGAGACTTTTAGGAATAACTAAGGATTCAGAGAAACACGGGTAAGTCAGAGATGTATAAAAATACACATGTACTCACCCGGTCTGTCTGAATCCCACTTCTGACACCAGCTGAAAGGGACCGAGTCTAGCTGAGGGGTCTTCTCAGCAACGTCTCTGCATACACGGCAATGTATCTTTAATGGTTAACTTCTCGTGGTGGGAGTTGTTCTCAACAACACGCGTGGAGAGCCAAAGAAAGCAGACACAAGTTCTTTATCCTTTAACTCTGAGTCTTTATTTATTTAACAGTCATATATATACCCCAAATTAAGGAGGTGTCTGCTTCAATCTCATTGGTTATAATGTATGTGCACATATGAATATATAGGCGTATAGGGGTGTGTTGATGGTATATATGCTAAATAACTGTTACACAACACTGTTACACAACAATCTAGAAATGAGTGGAAAGTACCAGAATAAGAAATGGAAGGTACTGATAATTAAAAAGACATAGTGGTTCCAATCACGGGGTAAGACATAGATAAGAGCATTCTGGTATCATCTTCTGGTAACTTCTCCTTTCCCTAATTAGTAGGAATAATTGGAGATGGCAAGAACCTGAGATTCCAGGCCCCTGCCAACTTCTCTCCCCCAAGTACTCCTATGAGTACGTGTCTTCTAATTAAACTGAAGCTAAAAACTAAAACAGGTACAAAAACAAAACTAGCTCTTACGGTTAACCCTCACAATGCTAGGTTACTCCAGTTAACCCTTGCAATGCTAGGTTACCCCTTCAGGAACACCTTTTGCAATTAAGACATCAGATTAATAGACAGATGGAATGAATTACAAATAATTTCTTTTTTTTTTTTTTGCATAGACAGAAAGATATAAAAAATAAAAGTACACTTAATACAATTCTTCTCTAACATATAAAATAATTACACACATTGCTAATGTGTGAGGCCATGTTTTAAACTATTTCTTTATTTTGCAAAAATTTATTTTGATTTCTTCTAGTTTAGTTATAGGGATCTGCAATTCATCCCACGTTCTTCTAGTAGGTATGTTTAGAGTATTAAAAAACAAATTAAATGTCAAATAATCTTAGAGTTGCAGTTGAAAGTTTGAAAGCCTTTGCTTTTCTAATTTAGTACTTTGCAAATCATGTAAAGAGATTGTAATTATCACAAATATCTACAATATTCAAATATATTTTTAGGTTGATAAACATTTACAATATTAAAAAATATTGTGATGCTGACAAATCTAGGACCTGTCTGAAGCTATATCTATTGCATATCTATTTCTTGTGCAAGGCTGACACTCCCCCCAAAAATTGGGAAATGCAAACCATTAGATTACTTTGAGGGTCTATTCAATAAAGAGAGATTTAGCAGGGAAGTCAGATGGGAATTTCAAACTTTTGAGTTGGAAAACTTCTCCAATGCAGCTGAATGGGGAATTTTTCCAAATCGGCTACTTTGGCCTTAGATTCCCGTCTCAGCTCCCTGTCATTCTCTCTTTATTGAGTTGACCCTGTAAACTTTGAAAACGAGTTATTTTAATTGTATTTTATTGTTGTCTGCTTGTGGCATATTAACCCCTTCGTGACAAAGGACGTGTCAGGCACTTCCAACTGGCAACTCCATTGCCGACAATGGTTGAGCCTGACACGTCCTGCGGTGGGACAAACGGTTTTCACAATTGCGAAACCCGCCCTGACGGTGCTGCTCTAGCGCCTCGATGTTGAGGCAATAGGCAGCATGCTCCTGCAATATGGCTATGCCCTCTTGTGGTTTGAGCTTCGGAAGTGCAAAAAAAAATCACTTCCGATGCTCTGTATCTGTTGCTTGACTGCCCCTAGAGGCAGTCAGCAACATTGCAATTAAAAAAAAAGACTCCATTACCTGAAATCTAGGGTTAGGGTTAGAATAGTTGTTAGGGTTACAATTAAATTAGGGTTAGCATAAGGGATATGGTTACAATTACATTTAAATTAAAATATATTAAGATTTAGCATAAGGGTTAGAGCTGGGGTTAAATTTAGGGTTAGAGTTAAATTTAGGGTTCAGGTTGGTTCAATGTAGAAAACCCCCCCACTATTTTTGTTTTTTGCCCTATAACTCGCAAAAAAATTGAGAAAAATATGGAAACAAGCATATTTCTGAACTCGGGACAACATTTAGAAACTATTTAGACTGGGTCTTTTTTAATGATTGTATTTGTGTAAATTATTTTTTAGGTCAAACTTAGACAAAGTGTTTTTTTTTTTTTTTTCATCATATTTTATGATTGTTTTTTGCATAAAATTACAAGATATGAAAAACATAGTGGTATCTAATGAAAGCCCTTCTTATGACGATAAAAACAACATATTATTTGTGTGGCTACAGTATGTGAGAGAGAAGAAAATTACAGCTAAACACAAAGGGTTAAAGATGAAATATATCAAAGTTAAAAAAATTATCTGTACCTTGACAATATGTTGTTGACTTATTAACAACATATTGGAGGAAGTAAATGTTCTAGAACTTGCTCTCCTACTTAATCAGTAAGATCATCAATAAAAACCATGATACAACATCATTTCAAAAATGGAATCATGCCAATGTACTATAGCCTGATTTTGGCAATTTCAATTCTTCTGATACTAACTGAAGAGTTAAATAGAAATGTGTAGAAGAATTAAAGTGAACAAATCTTAAACACCAAAATATTCATATGCAATTATAATACATTCATGTTATCTATTATAAAAGTATATTTAAGTGTATTTTAAAATTGTAATACTTTTTTTGACATTATTTTACATTCATATTTTTATTTTTATGTTTTTGTTTGAGGAATGATGTTATTTTTTAAAAATTATTATTTTATTGATATCGATTTTATTTAATACATTTCGTCCCATTTCGGTTTTATTTTTTGGAGAACTTTGGGTATTTTCGGCTGTAGCCTCAAGGTCCTCCCAATGGGGGGGACATGTGTAAAAATGGTGCGCTCGCAGATGGCACCAATCACTGGCGCGTTCAGTGTGCGCACAAATGCATAAAGCTGAATGCGTAGATTTAGGTCGTGTCGGCGCTTGTCGCCTATGTTTAAAAAAAATCAGGCACTGAAAAGTGCGTAATTTGTGTTGGGGAATCTGCGCCAAACACTGCAAAGTGTCGGGAGTTATAAAAAAGTGCAATCGTCATTACACATAATATTTTTATTTTTTATTTTATTTTTATAAAACTCCCGACACTTTGCAGTGCAGGAGATTTTATTAGACATGTGCATTCGTTTTCGGACGAATGCATTTTCGTCCGAAAATAGCATTTTCGTCCATTCGTCCGAAAAACGAATAACGAAAATGCTAAACTAACGAAAGACGAATGAACGAATGGTTAATAAACGAAAATCATTCGTCCATTCGTGCTATTGGCATTCTATAAACCGAAATAGAGTCGGTTTATAAAATACCAATAGCATTACAATGCTATTCTATAAACTGAAATAGAGTCCCCATTCATACGAATAGGTCAATTGACCTATTCGTATGAATGGTGACTCTGGTTCAGTTTATAGAAAGCCAATATTATTACATGTATTCTATAAGCCGAAAGTCTATAAACCGAACGACCTTCGGTTTATAGACTTTCGGCTTATAGAATAGCATAGAATTACATGTATTCTATAAACCGAACGACCTTCGGTTTATAGACTTTCGGTGTAACGGTCGTGTTCAGGAGATGGACCACAAGTGTAGATGAGGCTATAGGGACACTCACTAAGTACCGTAGGTAGCAAGTATTGGTCTTCACCTTAATGACTACACACCCTTGGTTGAGCCGCCGGTGGTATGTCACCAAGGATTTTGCTGGAACACTTACTACCGGATACTCAGCAAGTGGAGCCCGTATAGGATCGTACAGGAATACAGGCAAACGGAGAGTCAGGAGACAGGCCGGGTCACGGACAGGAGAGATACGGATAAACAGGTCACTAGCAGAAATCGAGGCAGGCGGCGGACGGAGAATAGTCAGGAACAGCAGGGTCATACACAGAATAATCAGGAATGCAGGAACAAACGGATGGAGAATATAGGGACGAACCGGGTCAGCAACAGATAACGGAGTCAATCAGGAGTCAAAACGCTAGTGAGATACACAAGGCACTATCACAGGCAAAGGTAACCTGTGAAATGACCGTTTAAATACACTACCAATTGATCAGGACACACCTCTGATCAATTGGCAAGGGAGGGGTTAATTTAATAAATAGCCCTTTAACTGGGCTCATGAATATTCATGAAACACCCGTTCGCGCATGCGCGAACGGGTGCGTGACGTCACTGAGCGCGCGTCTTACTGGACGCGCGTCTCAGCATCAAGGGAAGCTGGGGCTCTCACTCTGAGCCCCAGCCGACGGGATGGCGTCCTCCTGATCCGCGATGGCGGCGGATCAGGAGGTAAATCAAGGTAGGTGACACTACCCCTCCCCCGACGGGAGACATACTGGCTACCAAGACCCGGCTTGAGAGGAAACTTGGAATGAAAAGATCGGAGTTTCACAGGAGCATGAACATCCCTAGCCGGTATCCAGGAATTCTCCTCAGGACCATAACCCTTCCATCTAATTAGATATTGCAAGGAGCCTTGCCGGAACCGAGAATCCAAGATAGACTGAACTTCGTATTCTTCATCCCCCTGGAATAAAACGGATTCGGGAACTTTGAGCATATGAGAGTATTTGTTAGTAATGGCAGGTTTCAATAAGGACACATGGAAAGAGTTGTTAATGCGTAACGATTTGGGAAGACACAAAGAGAAAGAAACGTCGTTGAGTCGAGATTGAATCTTATAGGGTCCTATATACTTTGGCCCCAATGTTTTGGCAGCTTGACGAAGGCGGAGATGTTTTGTAGACAGCCAGACCAGTGTACCAGGTGTAAGGACAGGACCCACCGACCTGTGTTTATCTGCGGCTGTCTTCTGTTTGACCTTGGCTTGACGCAAAATATTGGCCAGGCGAGACCAATGGTCTCGGATAGATAAAACTTGGAGGTCAGCGGCAGGAACCTCAGTGAGAATGCGATCCTGAGGCCATAAGGTGGGTTCATATCCATGAACGGCCTTGAAAGGGGACATCCGGAGAGATTCATGGTAAGAGCTGTTATAGGACCACTCGGCTAGGTATAAAAGATCAGACCAGTCAGATTGGTCGGCAGACACATACATTCTCAGATATTGTTTAAGAGCTTGGTTTGTACGTTCAGCCTGACCGTTGGATTGAGGGTGGTGAGAAGAAGAAAAATGAAGTTCGATATGTAGAAGTTTGCATAACGCCCTCCAAAATTTTGAGACGAACTGAGGACCTCTGTCAGAGACAATCGATTGCGGAACTCCGTGCAGACGAATGATTTCTTTAAGAAAAATATTAGCAAGCGTGCTGGAGTTGGGTAACTTGGGGAGTGCGATAAAATGAGCCTGTTTGCTAAATAAGTCGACGATGACCAGGACAGTAGTGTACCCATGAGATATAGGTAAATCAGTAATAAAGTCCATGGCTATATTAGTCCACGGTCTGTCGGGTACAGGTAAAGGGTGTAGTAATCCAGAAGGACGAGTACGAGGAATTTTGTAACGAGCACAAACAGGACACGAGTGGATGAAAAGAGAAATATCCTTCAACATTGAGGGCCACCAAAAATATCTCTGAAGTAAGAATCGTACATTCTGTTTGCCCCTATGACCTGCCACAGGGGATTTATGACCCCAGGATAGTACTCTTTTTCTGAAGCGGAGCGGAACGAATAATCTGCCAGGAGGTGATTGACAGTTCTTTGGTTTATTTCCTTGTGACTTGGATATCCACCATATTAAGGAACTTTGTACAGTAGCTACCATCTTGGACGAGGGTATGATGGTTTCTACAGGATGCTCGGTTAACGGAGTCTCAAATTGTCTGGATAAGGCATCTGCCTTAGTATTTTTTGAACCAGGACGGAAAGAAATTATGAAGTTAAAACGAGTAAAAAATAGAGCCCATCTAGCTTGACGTGGGTTTAATCTTTTGGCCTTTTCAATATAAAGCAAATTCTTATGATCAGTGAGGATGGTGATGGGGATTTCTGTACCTTCAAGTAAGTGACGCCATTCCTCCAAAGCTAATTTAATGGCTAACAATTCCCGATTACCTACATCATAGTTCCTCTCTGCGGAAGAAAAAGACCTTGAAAAATAGGAACAAGGGTGGAGTTTATTGGTTTTCTGATCCCTTTGTGACAATATAGCGCCTGCTGCAATTTCCGAAGCATCGACTTCCAATACAAATGGTTGGTTGGTTTCTGGTCGTTTAAGTATGGGTGCAGAGGTAAAAGCCAATTTCAATTTTTTGAAGGCGGCAGTAGCTTCGGGTGTCCAATGTTTGGGGTTGGCTCCCTTTTTGGTTAGTGCAATGATGGGGGCTATGACACGAGAGAAGTTATGGATAAATCGTCTGTAGTAATTGGCAAAACCTACGAATCTTTGTACTCCTTTGAGGTCAGTGGGTTCCTTCCAATCATTAATAGCTGAAAGCTTGTCTGGATCCATCTCTAATTGACCAGCAGAGATAATGTAGCCTAAAAATTTTATTCGGTTGGATTCAAATTCGCATTTCTCTGCCTTGGCGAAAAGGGAGTGATCCCTAAGACGTTGCAACACTTGTCTGACATGACTGCGATGTTCTTCAAGGTTTTTGGAATATATTAAAATGTCATCCAAATAAATCATTACGTGGGACAGAAGTAAGTCCCTGAAGATATCATTCATGAACGTTTGGAATACAGCTGGCGCATTACACAACCCAAACGGCATTACCAGGTACTCATAGTGGCCGTATCGGGTATTAAATGCCGTCTTCCATTCATCCCCTTCCTTGATGCGGATCAAGTTATAGGCCCCCCGAAGATCTAATTTAGTGAAAATCGTGGCATCCCTTAATTGATCATACAGTTCAGTGATGAGCGGTAGAGGGTATTTGTTCTTGACTGTGATCTTGTTAAGTCCCCTGTAATCAATACAGGGACGGAGGGATCCCTCTTTTTTAGCCACAAAGAAAAAACCTGCTCCTGCTGGGGATGCTGAGGGTCTGATAAATCCTTTATTTAGATTTTCTTCTATGTATTGGGCTAAGGCCTGATTTTCTGGACTTGATAAAGGATAAGTATGACCTGTGGGAGGACTGGATCCACATAATAATTCAATAGCACAGTCATATGCCCGATGTGGAGGTAAGGACTCTGCTTTCTTTTTAGAAAATACATCTAAGAAATCCCAATATGGAGATGGTACAATTTTCCGGGGATCTTCGGTAGGTAAATCAAGAACAAGATTGACTTTATGGAGGGTTATACAACAGGATGTTTTACACCGATTGCTCCAGGAAGTAATTTGTTTGTTTTCCCAATCAATACAAGGATTATGGAGTTGTAACCATGGCATCCCTAAAATGATAGGTATGTGAGGACTCTGCAATATATCAAAATGTAATTCTTCAGTATGACATATTCCTACTACAACTCCCAGAGGTTCAGTCTGTAAAGAAATGATTCCTGTACCCAGCGGAGTCCCATCTAATGTGGCGACAGCTGTCTTTTGGGTTTTGTTATTAAGATGGATCCCTTGACGAAGAGCCCATGTCTCATCAATAAAATTCCCAGCGGCCCCTGAATCTATGAAGGCTTGTGTGGCCATTTGGTGGCCTCTCCACTGGAGAGTAATGGGTACATACATTCTTTGGTTGTCTGGAGGCATGATCATAGAAACGCTCAGTGGAGAACCTCCTGACTCCACCAAGCTTAGGCATTTCCCGATTTTTTAGGACAGAGAGCTACCAAGTGACCTTTTTGGCCACAATACATACACAACCCTAGAGATCGTCGGCGTTGTTTTTCTTCTGGAGTTAACCGAAGAACTGGACCTATCTCCATAGGTTCTGCACCGGGAACGTTACTTTCGGTTGTGGGTTTGGGGTAAGGTGAACGAAATGGACGAGAAGGTTTTCTCTCTCTGTCTCTATCTTTCTCCAATCTTCTTTCTTGATCTCTAGCTTCTAATCTTAGGCATAAGGCAATCAGGTTTTCTAGATCGTGTGGTATATCTCTATATGTGAGAGCATCTTTGATGGATTCATTTAAACCTCTGCGAAATGCAGCCCGTAAAGCGCTAGCATTCCAGTCGGTCTCGTAGGCCAAAGTGCGGAACTCCACTGCATATTGAGCTACAGTTCTTCTCCCTTGGAGAAGTTCCATCAGATTTGATTCTGCAGCTTCACGTCGACCAGGGGCGTCAAATACCGAGCGAAAAGCAGCTGTAAATTCATCTGCATCTTCCAGAAGTATAGAGTTCTGTTCCATAAGTGGGGTGGCCCAGGCAAGAGCTTCTCCCTTTAACAGGTTGATAATAAAGGAAACTCTGTTGAAGTGTGAAAAAAAGGTCTGTGGTTGTGTCCGAAAATGTAAAGAACATTGATTTAGAAAACCCCGACATAATTGAGGTTCACCAGAATACTTCTCAGGAAGTGGCATTTTTGGTGGTTTCACCAAGGAAGCAGAATGAGTAGCGGTCTCGGCCATGGTTCTGGAGGACGTAGACGAACCAGTCATTTGACGTAGAAGATCTGCAACTTCATCCACTTTCCTCTCAAGAGACTGGAGATGTGTAGCATGGGTCATCAGGACTTGATCATGCGTGTCCTGTCTGGACGAAATCCTCGCCATATCTACGGGATCCATATTTATGGCCTGTGATAAATGTAACGGTCGTGTTCAGGAGATGGACCACAAGTGTAGATGAGGCTATAGGGACACTCACTAAGTACCGTAGGTAGCAAGTATTGGTCTTCACCTTAATGACTACACACCCTTGGTTGAGCCGCCGGTGGTATGTCACCAAGGATTTTGCTGGAACACTTACTACCGGATACTCAGCAAGTGGAGCCCGTATAGGATCGTACAGGAATACAGGCAAACGGAGAGTCAGGAGACAGGCCGGGTCACGGACAGGAGAGATACGGATAAACAGGTCACTAGCAGAAATCGAGGCAGGCGGCGGACGGAGAATAGTCAGGAACAGCAGGGTCATACACAGAATAATCAGGAATGCAGGAACAAACGGATGGAGAATATAGGGACGAACCGGGTCAGCAACAGATAACGGAGTCAATCAGGAGTCAAAACGCTAGTGAGATACACAAGGCACTATCACAGGCAAAGGTAACCTGTGAAATGACCGTTTAAATACACTACCAATTGATCAGGACACACCTCTGATCAATTGGCAAGGGAGGGGTTAATTTAATAAATAGCCCTTTAACTGGGCTCATGAATATTCATGAAACACCCGTTCGCGCATGCGCGAACGGGTGCGTGACGTCACTGAGCGCGCGTCTTACTGGACGCGCGTCTCAGCATCAAGGGAAGCTGGGGCTCTCACTCTGAGCCCCAGCCGACGGGATGGCGTCCTCCTGATCCGCGATGGCGGCGGATCAGGAGGTAAATCAAGGTAGGTGACATTCGGCTTATAGAATACATGTAATACTATTGGCTTTCTATAAACCAAACTAGAGTCCCCATTCATAAGAAATTCTTATGAATGGGGACTCTAGTTCAGTTTATAGAAAGCCAATAGCATTATATGTATTCCATAAGCCGAAAGTCTATAAACTGAACGAAGTTTGGTTTATAGACTTTCGGTTTATGGAATGTGTAGGTCAATTGATTCGTATGAACGAATAAAACGAAACGAAAATAATGAACGAATTTCGTCTGAAACGAATGCAGTAATGAACGAAATTCGTTTTAGACGAAATAAATAAAATTTTTGTCTGAATGGACGAAAACGAAACGAAAATTTTAGTTTTGCACATGTCTAGATTTTATACATATGCCCCAGTGACTTCTATGGTCCTCTGAAAGTACTTCTGAAATAAACCAAAGTTCTCCCGATTGACATCTGTCAGGAGGGCAGAGGCTACCATTTCGACAGCCGAACTATAGCAGAGCATGTGAACAAGGGGTGAAATATTATGGGGTTCAACCTTAAAACTCAAGTAGTCAAGTGATCAGATCTGACTGTTTTGTGAAACAAACCATGCATGTCCGAGACTTAATGACATTAACCAATTATAATAATTACTAAACCTACTACATGCATTGCATTAACTGCGCATACACCTAACGTATCAGTAATACATCTCATGACAAACAAAAAAAAACAAGTGCATAAATTATTAAAAATATGTGTTTTAAATGTGTCTGTGGAGTCTCCTGTTTATGGCATCATCTTGGGGCTTGAAATCCAAATAACACATTTTCCATTGAAAACCAGTATTTTGCATACCGTGCAACAGGTGATGTCATAACTAGGTGACTCCACAGACACATTTAAAAAAAAAATTCTACTAATTTATGCATCTGTTTGCAATTCTACTAACACAATGGACAGACAATTTTTGTCTTCAGTTGTAATTTAGCAAAAACATTGTGTAGATCGTTTTTTTCCAACATTTTTTATACTCAAACAATGTTTAGGTGACAGAGTCCCTTTAACAAGTGCAATTTAGGCTAGGCCATACGCTACAGTTGGGTCACCAACCTACAGCCCAGGTGCCCGCCAGACAATGTGAGCTGTCCCGCAATGCCCAGGTCCCTAGCCAAATTTACACGGCACTCTGTGCAGATCCTGCTGTCACTCCAAGCTACACCTCTGTACTGATTTTTGGGACAGAGGTAGAGCTCGGTCGGATAGCGGTATTCAGCACCACAATCCTGCAGGCCATCTCTTTGTCTGGCATCACCAGAGAATGCGTATGCGTAGAGGTGTAAATCTGGCCTGACATCAAATAGAAAAGTTCTCAATGTATTGCAATGTAGAATAGCATCTCCTTTTCTAACCTACTTATCCGAATCATGGTCGACTTTACCCCGGCTGATACAAAACATGCACTGCTTGTAGAAAGATACCATTCGGTTCTGTAGTAGCTTGAAAGCCATACACATAATGGCCATGCCAATCACAATATAGGCAGAAAGAAGCAGAAAATAATTTGGGTGCTTCGGTAGGACGTCACCAAAGCCGATGGTAGTCAATGTAATGAAGCAAAAATAGAAAGCATCTATCGTTGTCCATTCATCTTCCCACAAGGGAAGAATAAGAGCCCCGAACATTATATAAGCCACCACCACCAGGAGAATTAATGTGATCGGCACATCCAACTGGTCCACTTCTGTGCCGAGCTTGTCAAAGTTGTTAATGGCGGAGACAGAGTGAGGGAGAGTTTTGAGATTGGGGCAGGAGTGGCATCTCTGGAAGCCATTGCATTGCAAGACTACTGTCCTCGGATGCTCTTTGATAATGATTAGCTCAAAGAGATCTATGTTGCTCATCTGCTGGTAGTTTTTCTTGACGGTGGCTTGGCTTTTTAGAACGTCGGTGAGGTTCAAGGGCTCTCTCATCGATACACGGCTGTCCAGCGTGGACTCAAGGCTGGACTTCCCAGAGTGGCTTTTCCTAAAGGAAGAGAACTTGGGCACACTGGATTTGGACCTGTGGCATAACCTGCTCCATGTTTCTATCGAACCTTTGTAAACCTTAGAAAACAGGCCTGCAAGGATGTCTCCTAAATCGGCCAGGAGAAGCAGCATCAGAGGAATGCCGATTGCCGCGTAGAGCATGCAAGCAATTCTCCCATAGAGTGTGACCGGAGAGAGATGACCATAGCCTGTAGGAAAAACAAAAACAACATACAATTACAATTGCAAATACAAAGAAGGAAAAAATGATCTATGCACTGTGTTCGCAGATTTGCATGCAAACAAACTAAGAAACTAAGAGACATATATGTGATTACAACATCACCTTGTGCCTTGGCATGCAAATTACACCTTTCGCCCTGAACGGAGCTCATTTGCATATAAAGCCAGGGGTGAGTGTATAGTTCATCTTTCATCATGTTTTAGTCTCTGCATTCAAAACACGATCAATGTCAAAGTGACAGATCCCCCTTAAGATGATGGACTCTGAAATTGTTGTTTAAAATTTTTTTTTAAATCATTTACTATAATTTAGTGATGGAAATATAACTCCAAATGCAGAATTACAATTACTCTTTCCAGAACCCTACGTAGGGGGGGGGGGGGGGGGGACGTCACCTATTTATGGGCTGGACCCACTTGCCAAACACTCTGACCCCTGTTATAGTCCAGCTTCTCCTTTTTCTGGGTTACCCTCACCCCCCTTTCATGGGCAATGGAAAGGGGAGATCTCTGGGCACTGTGTCACCAATACGCCCCCGTCCCCCTCTATTCATACAGAACATCAAAGGAAGTACAAGGGGAGCTGCAGTGTTTTAACAATCTACCACATCCGAGTTATTTACCAAAGTCACCTAGAAACTCTACTGGGCTGGGCACAGCCAACTGTAACGCTGCAAACCCAGAACTTCACAAGTGGTTCTACAGATACATTTCTAACAATGGAGTTCAGCTGCTCTCAGTCTTTGTCTAATGGCTGTGTTGGCCCAGCACCCAGTGCTTTTAATGGTGTAAGTCTGGCTGATCATCATCAGATCACTCACCGATGGTTGTGAACACCGTGCAGCAAAAGAATAATGATGTTAAAAAATCCCACTGGAACTCTGGCCTGTGAAGCCACTCTACGTCAATGTCATGCGTTATCAGAAATCTGCTGCTGTTAATGAACTGCTCCTTCTCAGAAACGTTTCCTGTAATGGAGAAATCAGAAAGTATGAAAGAGAGAAACAGAGAGAGAGACAGAGAGGGAGAGAGAGTCAGAAAGATAGTGGGGGGGGGGGGGGGGGGGCTTGGCAGATACAGTAGGACACTCCAATAACAGAATCCCATTTTTGGTAAAAGGGAACTTGCTTTCTCGACACTTTATACCTTAAGTGAACACTTTATTCAACAGGAACAAACAGAGGTAGTGCCAGCTGAAGTCATCCGGAAGGTAGACAGCATCAATCCATAGTTGGTTTGTAAAAAGTAACTTTATTAAATGAAAAAAAGAATAATAAAACCATCAAGCAGGGAGACAGGTACAAAACAGAAACGACACACGCTTGACGCGTTTCGCACCAACTGGCGCTTTGTCAGTTGGATGACTTCAGCTGGCACTACCTCTGTTTGTTCCTGTTGTCTGCCTGGGGTGTGAGTAGACCCCTTTTCTGTTTTACAGCACCTGGAAGTTAATCTTACTCACTCCACTGTTACTTGGGGCTTGAGCCGGTCAGAATCTGCTTGGAACACTTTATTCAGTATACAAAAAAAAATATTTTTAGATAAGTACTGCATCATTTAAAGTAAAGAAAATGAAACAGCCCCCCAGAGCTGGCAGGATTCGAGGAGGAGCTACTGCAGGACATGGGGACCAAAACCATGATGGGGAAAAGGCTGCGACTGACACAGACTTGCCTGCTCATTGAAGTGTAATGTATGTAAAATGCTATGTATGTCTCACTTTACTTATAGCATCTGCTGCTGTGTCATCTCAGCCCCCAGCAACAATTGATGATGGGGCCCCATGGCTGGCACAGGCCACAGGCCACAGTCCTGGCTCTGACAGTCTCCTCCCAATTTGCCAAATCAGTGGGTCAAGTAAAGGTGACTCCTCAGTCCTCATCATATGTAGACAAAACCAACGGATGCCCGGCACTCCGATTCAAACTTTATTGATCAGACACAGGCAACATTTCGACTCGCGAGTTTTTGTCACCAAACATAGAAACATAGAATGTGTCGGCAGATAAGAACCATTCGGTCCATCTAGTCTGCCCAATTTTTTTTTGAGTACTTTTATTAGTCCCCCGTTCCCGGTCTTATAGCTAGGATAGCCTTGTGTTTATCCCACGCATGCTTAAAATCCTTGACTGTGTTTACCTCTACCACTTCTGCTGGAAGGCTATTCCATACATCCACTACCCTCTCAGTAAAGTAATACTTTCTGATATTACTTTTAAATTGTTGCCCCTCTAATTTAAGACTATGCCCTCTAGTTGTGGTAGTTTTTCTTCTTTTAAATATACTCTCTTCCGTTACTGTGTTGATTCCCTTTATGTATTTAAATGTTTCTATCATATCCCCCCTGTTACGTCTTTCCTCCAAGCTATACATGTTAAGATGCTTTAACCTTTCCTGGTAAGTTTTATCCTTCAACTCATGAACCAGTTTAGTAGCCCTTCTCTGAACTCTCTCCAAAGTATCAATATCCTTCTGGAGATAAGGTCTCCAGTACTGCGTACAATACTCCAAGTGAGGTCTCACCAGTGCTCTGTACAATGGCATGAGCACTTCCCTCTTCCTACTGCTAATACCTCTCCCTATGCAACCAAGCATTCTGCTAGCATTTCCTGCTGCTCTATTGCATTGCCTACCTACCTTCAAGTCCTCTGAAATTATTACTCCTAAATCCCTTTCCACAGATGTTGAGGTTAGGACTGTACCAAATAGTCTATATTCTGCTTTTGGGTTTTATGCCCAAGGTGCATAATCTTGCACTTGTCCACATTAAATGTCAGTTGCCACTGACTGACTGAAACTCGTAAATAAAGTTGAGTTTGAATCGAGTGCCGGGCAGCCATTGATTTTGTATGCTGTGAAGACTTGGGGGGCGTCTTCCTACCGCAGCACTGATTATTCTGAGTGCGTTACCAAATCATTATTCACTCCCCATATGTAGGGCGCCATTCAAATCCAGTGCTCTCATAGTGGACGTTTAGAGCAGACCTGGGGTTGCCCTGCTTTAGCCATAGCTTTGAGTCAGTCGAGACCTTTCCCACTGCCGTGCTTTTAGAAAACTAGCAAACTATTGCTTACTTTTTTTAGCACAAAATTACTTGCCTCTCAGAAATCAGTGGCCAAGTGCACAAGGATTAGTCTGATCCGACCCACCAGCAAGAAAGCCGGGCCAATCTCCACTAGCTGAACCTTCTATTGCTTCTAATAAGGTAAGGACTACTGCCGTAGACAGTGTGTTTAAATAGGAATAAATAATACTTTGATAAATTGGCACTACAGATGTTGCTTATCGATTATTATTAAGTGCTGCAAAATCGTTGACACTTAAGCTGCATTAATTACTACTTTAATAATAATCCATAAGCAACAACTGCAGTGACAATTACTCAATTACTTCTTCTGCTGTTGAGGTGCAGGGTGTGATTGTATGCGATGGAGCACTGGGTGGTGGGGTCCAAGCAAATTCCCAGGGTCCAATCAGCATTAAAAATGGCCCAGTCTTTGGTAAGTCAAACAGGCAAATACATAATCATGTAGGTGCAAGTCACCAATAGTAGGAACATAGACAAATGAGGAATTCATAATAGAGGGCATTGTATGGATTTGAGGACGGAGATCCTAAGTTACTGCCAAATTAGTCAAAATATTCTCAATTTCAGCCGCTCGGTGTCAGATGCATACAATGTATCACACTGTGTATAGTATCAGATCCATACAACGTATCACACTGTGTATAGTATCAGATCCATACAATGTATCACACTGTGTCTAGTATCAGATCCATACAATGTATCACACTGTGTATAGTATCAGATCCATACAACGTATCACACTGTGTATAGTATCAGATCCATACAATGTATCACACTGTGTCTAGTATCAGATCCATACAATGTATTACACTGTGTATAGTATTAGATACATACAATGTATCACACTGTGTATAGTGTCAAATTCATACAATGTATCATTCTGTGTATAGTATCAGATCCATACAATGCATCATACTGTGTATAGTGTCAAATTCATACAATGTATCATTCTGTGTATAGTATCAGATCCATACAATGCATCATACTGTGTATAGTATCAGATCCATATAATGTATCACACTGTGTATAGTGTCAAATTCATACAATGTATCATTCTGTGTATAGTATCAGATCCATACAATGCATCATATTGTGTATAGTATCAGATCCATACAATGTATCACACTGTGTATAGTTTCAGATCCATACAATGTATCACACTGTGTATAGTATCAGATCCATACAATGTATCACGCTGTGTATAGTATCAGATCCATACAATGTATCACACTGTGTCTAGTATCAGATCCATACAATGTATCACACTGTGTATAGTATCAGATCCATACAACGTATCACACTGTGTATAGTATCAGATCCATACAAGGTATCACACTGTGTCTAGTATCAGATCCATACAATGTATTACACTGTGTATAGTATTAGATACATACAATGTATCACACTGTGTATAGTGTCAAATTCATACAATGTATCATTCTGTGTATAGTATCAGATCCATACAATGCATCACACTGTGTATAGTGTCAAATTCATACAATGTATCATTCTGTGTATAGTATCAGATCCATACAATGCATCATACTGTGTATAGTATCAGATCCATACAATGTATCACACTGTGTATAGTGTCAGATCATATGATTGCATCAAACTGTGTATTGTATCAGATCCATACAAGGTATCATACTGTTTATAGTATCAGATCCATGCAATGTATCACACAGTATATATATGTATTCAATCGATAGGTGAATTTTAAACTTTTAGTTAAAACAGCTGGGTTTGAATAGCAGGTAAGTAGGAGAATTCCTCAACCTCTCTGATAATTCACTACAGTTCACTGAATTTGAACATGCTGTGTCATACTGTGCATCGTGTGATAGGATGTATTGCACACAGTGCATCATACAGACACCATGGAGTGCTATGTGAAAGGCATGTAGGTCACTTACCCCCTGCAGAGCATGAACTCTGTGAAATGTTCCACAATTCTTCCAGAAACTTATCAAATTCGGGACTTGTGTCTTTTTTAGATCCTTCAATATCTTCAAAGAGAAAAGCCCCTATAATGCTGTATAACACCACCGAGCCCACCAGGCAGACATGGGGGAAAACCGTCCAAAATATCCTATCAGAATCAGAGTGCTGTCCTTTCTTAGACATGATACAGGACTGATCAGAGGCTAACAGCAAACAGATCCCAAATCCAGAGTACGTAGCCTGAGACCTGATCATCCCACCCTTCACCCCCCCCCCCCCCCCCCCCAGACTCCTGAGCGCAGGTCAGTCCATAGAGAGAGCAGAAAGCTCTCTAATGCACTTTAGCAAATAAAGCACTTTACATCCACTTTATCATGCGCACATCTGACATCCTCCCAATGGAAAGAAAGATATAATATACAGCCAGGGAGTCACTCAAAGTGTTACTAGGATGCCAGCTCCATATTGACTGGAATCATTTGTGTACTCCTACTTTATGGGCACACCTATATCCATACCTGATATATAGGGAATAACTCATAATAAATGCAAATATACATTGCAATCATGTGGAAAGAAACACGATGGGCTTTATTCATGCAAGAGGGGGAATCAAGAAGGGAAAAGCAAAGGTAAGGCCAAAATAGCCGACTTTGGAGTACACCTGAATGGGAGGATTTTTCAAACTTGGCTACTTTTTTCCCTGGATAAAATGTCAGTTTCCAGTCATTGTTAGTCTATGAAAGTTGATTAAATGGTGCAGAAAGGCTGAAAATATGGAGAGTCGGATCCAGTAGACCATGGGTACCCAACTTCTTATCTACCACATCCAATCTTCATCAAAGTCTCCCCACTCCGCTTTTCGAGCCCTATTGACTCTAATGGTTTCTATTCACTAAAATTTGAGTTTTAACTCGAGGATGTTGAATTTGGAGGTCAACTTTTATTTTGCGACTAAGACAAAGGTATGGAGAATTAACGCCCCCCGCCCCCAAGAAAAGACACGGACAATCAAACTGCATATGAAGGTCACAGTATTTAATGAGAAATACTGCAACAAAGATTTTATATTTATATCAGTAACTTAAAACGTTCACGCATACTAAAAATGTATAAAAACCATTCAACACGTATAACATGTATACCCATGTACAAAACACCATCTTGTTAAGTACAGGCCTGTATATGCCACTAAGTAGTAGCATATCTAGGATTGGGTATGTGAGGATCAGACATAGGCGTCACCAAAAATATCTGGCTACCGTCGTCGATGCCCCTGCGCGGTAGCCGCCTGATATTCACTCTCCAGGGACCAGCCCGTGGGGAGCCCATGCAGCTAGCTACTAGAGCTACTGCCTCCCGGGTTGGCCATACCCAAGACAGCAAACCCCCTGCACTGATGCCAGACCTTGGGTACCCCCTGCCAACACGGCACCTGACATAGACAAAGAGGGATGGGTGGGAGGGAACTGATTTCTTTAATGTAGAAAAGAGACTGGGCAAAACCTCTGCAAGGGTTTATAAAGATTTTGCCCAGCCTCCAAAGGGGTAAGAACGGCCGCAAATGAAGGGCAATTACTGGCCGAGGGCCTCTGACTGACAGGCTTGTGATGAGGCTGCATCAACCTGTTGTCATGCTGCCCTTTCATATATTTTAATATTACAGGCCATTTCTAGCTCAGCACCTGAGAAAAAAGGTTGGAATTTTCCCCTTTGAAAGTAATGGGAGGTGAAATGATCGAAGCTATGTTTGAGACTATATGAATGTGAGCTATTTGACATCTGGAGAGTGCAACACCCTACGAAGAGGGATTTCACTTATTTCTCTAAGATCCACAAGAGTTATTCTAGAATAGACTGTTTCCTAACTGATCGCAAAAACCTAGATACATTTGTAAGATCAAATATTGGAACAATTACATGGTCCGACCATGCTCCAATTGAGATCTGGGTAACAAACAACTTTGAATATAAATACAACTACCAATGGAGATTAGACGATTCTTCCCTCTCCCTCAAAACTATTAAAGAAATACTCTCTGACCAAGCTAGGGAATACGTTAATATTAACGATAATGGCAAGGTCACTCCAGAGACTGTAGGGTCCGCCTTCAAATGTGTCATGAGAGGCCATCTGATTAAAATAGAAGCACAAAGAAGGAGAAAAAGAAGGGCAGCCCTATCCGACCTGTACATACAATTAGCCCAAATATCAGCCCAAAATAAATTTAAGCCAGACTTAACACTGACTAACAAAATACTCTTGATCCAGACCCAGATAAAACAAAGGCTCGAGGAAGATGTCAAGCGTATGTCCGCTTCCTTAAATCAACAGTGGTACCATAGCAATAATAAAGCGAGCAAGCTTCTTTCAGGTAGACTTAAATCAGAACTCACCAAGAAAGCAATAAAAAAAATTATAGTAGGAGATAATATGTTTTTCCCCTTCCTAAATAATACTACTCTTCTTTAAATAACCTGGGGAACACCAAAACCTCTCCTCTAGATATAGATGCTTTTCTCTCTAGCTTAAACCTCCCGACATTGGACCCTATAAAACTGGACTACTTAAATAGACCTATAACCAAGGAAGAAATATCTTTAACAATAAAAAACCTTAAAAATGGAAAGGCCCCAGGGCCTGACGGATTCACACCTACATTTTTTAAACTCCTAGAACCCAAAATAACCCCCATACTGCTTAAATTTTTTCAGGAAATCGGAAGATCGGGAAAAATTTCCTCGGACCTTCTGGCAGCCACGATTTCCCCCATCCCGAAGCCAGAAAAGGACTCTAACTTTGTGACCAATTATCGCCTGATCTCGCTCATAAATCTAGACATAAAGATCTTTTCTAAAATCCTAGCGGATAGGCTGGCTTCGGTCATTTCAGATCTAATCCATTTGGATCAGTCGGGATTTGTGAAGGCGAGATCGGGAGCGGATAACATACGGAAACTACTAAACATCATACAAGCCGTAAATAAGAGGCAACTTCCATCAGTATTCATCTCTGTTGACACAGAAAAAGCCTTTGACAGAGTGAGTTGGAACTTTCTATCTGCGACCCTCGATGGCTTCGGGATGGGGGGACTCTTCAAAGACTCGGCTATGGCTCTGTATTCTTCCCCTAAGGCAAAGGTACGCGGCAATGGCCTGGAATCAGAATGGTTCCCGATAGGAAATGGAACGAGACAGGGATGCCCATTAGCCCCTCTTCTTTATATCCTTACAATTGAACCTCTCGCAATACTTATCAGGCAACTTGACGAGATTACAGGGATATACCTAGGAGATACCCAACAAAAAATAACACTATTTGCAGACGACATTCTATTGACACTTTCAAATCCTGACCAATCAATACCAGCCTTGTTGAAATGTATACAAGAATACAGTAGACACTCAAACTATAAAATAAATATGACTAAGACACAAGTAATATGCGGCTTTCTAACACAAGAATTGAAAAAGGATTTGGAGTCTAAATATAATTTCAATTGGTCAAATGATCAAATCTTATATCTGGGAATTAAAATAAACTTCTCAATTGACACATGGAATCAGGATTTATTTTTTTAAAAATATCTTTTATTTTGTCAAAAATGTTCTTATTTTCTCAAAAAGTTATACTAACTGAACCATTCAGAGCTAAAGCCACTCCCCACTATCCTTGCAGACGGTATGTTGTACAGAGCCATCACTGCGTCTACAATTCTTCCCTCAAAACCAAATACATACAAAGCTGCCCTCAAGAGCCTTCACCTGACCCTGTCGAAGGCCTTCTCAGCATCTAAGGACAGGGCCAGGTGGAGGATCTCTCTACTCTTCACCAAATCCAGGACATCAAACCGGCGTCTGACATTGTTTACATATGCCCTTCCCGACTCAAATCCCCCTTGATTGGGATGAATTATAGAGGGAATGATCTCTTTCAATCTCTCTGCTATTACTGCCGCATACCTTAATATTTGTATTCAGCGGTGAGATTGGGCGGTAACTGGATACCAGTTCTGGGTCCTTTCCTTCTTTCAGGATAGTAATTATATTAGCTTTTACCAATTCCTCAGGGATGTTTTTATTACTCGCTATAGAATTAAAAGTCAGAGTCAAATCGTGGACTAATTCTTCATTAAACACCTTATAGAACAGGTAATTAAACCCATCTGGGCGCGGCGTTTTATTTAACTTTCGTTTATCGATACAGTTATTTACCTCCAATTCCAGAATAGGGTCGTTCAAAATTCTTAATTGACCTGAGTTTATTTTTGGTAGGGATAGATGTTTGAAGTGATTCTCAACATCTTTCTGGAGGTCATCAGGAAGCCTGTATAGTGACTGATAGTATTTACTAAAGGCAGCTGATATTTTGGACGGTGTCATCAGCGTCCCTTCTCCTGTTCTTATTGATGTAATTCGTTTTTTGGCCTCTTGTTTTTTGAGTTTTGCCGACGTCAGTTTATTGACTCTATTATCCTTATTGTACCAGCTAGTTCTAAGCCTTTCCAAGGTTTTATTTACTTTATCCAACAGATGTTCATTAGTTTTTTGTTCTATGGAGGTAATCTTATCTGACACCTGTTGGGAAGGAGTTTTTTTATTTAGAGATTTTAAAGAATTCAGAGCAATATAGAATTTAGTTCTGAGAGTTCACTTTCTTTTTTGTGCTTTTAGTTTAATCAAGTGGCCTCTGACTACCGCCTTAAGGGCAAAATTTATGAATGGAGACTCTGTCTCCGTGTGGTGAAAGCCAATAGTACTACTATTACATTCATTACAAATTTTGCCATGGATCCCCCTCTGGCATGCCACAGTCCAGGTGTTAGTCCCCTTGAAACAACTTTTCCATCACTATTGTGGCCAGAAAGAGTCCCTGTGGGTTTTTAAATTCGCCAGCCCATTGAAGTCTATGGCGGTTGGCGGAGTTCGCCCGTTCGCGAACATTTGCGAAAATTCAAGTTCGCCGTTCGCGAACGGGAAATTTCATGTTCGCGACATCACTATCCAGGAGCATAACAAAAAGTCATGATATGAAGACAAACAGGTGCTCCACTGGAAATAAACTGTCTTTAATTGATCATTTTTTATTGAACAGTGGTTGAAATACATCTAACAGTATAATGACTATAACACCATAGTGCTGGGCTGAAACACCTGACGCGTTTCATGTGTGGTTATGGTGGCATGGTAAACACGTCTTTATCTTCACTAGCAGAGAGAGATGGCCAGACAGACTCCGAGTGTGAGTCCCCGCCCTGAACAGCTGAGCTCACGCTGATACTGTTAGCATATGCCCTCATCCAGATGAACTCTGCCTCAGCCGAGAGGCAGAGCTGTGTGTAAACACTCATGTATCTCTAGGCAGTTGGCACCTGGTTTTTACTGTTCTTTTTAGACTTTTCACTCCTCTGTGCCTCTCAGTTGTTATTCAATCTCCCTATTCATCTTTCTATTTCTTTTTAGAGTATTCCCCATCAGGTAGACCTCTAATGGACTACATCTCCCATAATGCTCTTAGACCTGCCAGAGGAGAATGGGACATGTAGTCCTGCAATCTCTGGTGGGCCGCAGGCTGCCTTCCCCTGGTCTAGTGGAATTTCCTTTTATACAAAGCAAAAGATAAGTACTAGAATATTTATCCCTCCCACCTTTTTACAAATCTCCCTCACAGCAACGAGCCAAACTCTCTTCTAATTGTTACCTCTACACTCACCACTGTGTACAAAACTATAATCATTTGAAACATTAGACTTTTTTAATATTTCTCTTTCCGAAAATTGATTTTTTTTTCTTATTCTTTAAACTTTATGTAAAATATATAATTGTCTGAATGTTCTGTTGTATCATTGTTGTATGTACACAATCCTCAGGGTGTAGGCCAGTGTTGGGCGCGGCAGGGGTATATCTTTAAAGCAGTCATTTCTGTATATCTCCTGATTACAATACTAAAGTGCATTCTGGATAGGAGCCATTTCTTGTTTCATCAATAGCACATTATCCGGCAATGGATGAGCCGAAGTAATAAATGTTATTATTAAGAATCATTATACATTAGAGATACATGACCTGTAATATTTTGCTCAAGTGCAGTTTTTGTAAAAAAAAAAAAAATAACATATATTAATTTGTTCATGCATTATCTATCTGCCTACCTATCATTTATCTATCTGTCTATCTATCCATTTGTCTCTCCCTCTCTCTCTATCGCTCTTTGGGGCTTTTCCCCCACAACCATTGTCAGTGACAGCTTTGCCCCATACCACTTGTCGATGCCAGCTTTGCCCCATACCACTTGTCGATGCCAGCTTTTCACCCAAACCACTTCTTGATGCCAGCTTTGCCCTCACACCACTTGTCGATGGCAGCTTTGCCCCATAAAACTTGTCGATGCCAGCTTTTAACCCAAACCACTTGTTGATGCCAGCTTTGCCCCTACTCCACTTGTCGATGCCAGCTTTGCCCTCATACCACTTGTCAGTGCCAGTTTTGCCCTCACACCCCCTGTCGATGCCAGCTTTACCCTCACACCCCTTGTCGATGCCAGCTTTGCCTCTACACCACTTGTCAATGCCAGCTTTTCCCCCACACCTCTTGTTGGTGCCAGCTCCCCCGCCGCCCATGGGCACTACCCATTCTTGTCTTTAACAAATGCTATGGATAGCTTTTTAGATGGCCACTAAAATTGTGGACCAGTGGCCAGCTCTAAATTTCACAATTAGGGTAATTCCCCCCATAACTCCCCCCCCCCCCCCACATTGGCCAACTATTTGGCATTATCATAATCAGACTTTCAACATTTTTTATTTCAGCAATGCTGAAATTAAATAATGTCTTATAGTTATTATGTTGCATATGTTATATATGTTACACACACAATTATCTGTCCGAAATGAAAAAAGGCAAATGTGCTGCATGTGTGTTTGTGTATTTGATATATATATATATATATATGCCAACACAAGTTTAATTTAACAAAAAATACATTCTAAATGTCAGTGTTTGTTCTATTATTGGTCCTGTATGTCCTGCTTTTCTAAAAAAAAAAAAAAAAAATCCAGACCCTTTTTTTGAAGGAATATATATTTATTGTCCTTACAGTAAAGAATCCCTTCCTTTGCTGTTTATTAAATCTTTGCTCTTCCAGTCTCGGGGGGTGACCTCTTGTTCTTTGTACATTTCTGTTAATGAACAGGTCCCTGGAGAGCTCTTTATATTGGCCCTGTACATATTTCTATAATGTAATCGTATCCCCTCCATTTTTCTAACATAAATAAATGCATCTTTTTAAGTCTCTCTTCATAACTAAGATCCTCCAAAGCCCTTATTAATTTTGTAGCCCTCCTTGGCACTTTTTCCAGTTCCATAATTTCCTTTTTAAATACTGGTGCCCAGAATTCTACCGCATATTCAAGGTGAGGTCTGACCATGGGAAATTCCGATTACATTCAACGCTTGGATGATATATCCACTTAATATTTTAATAAACCTGGCAGGAACCCAGTCTGCAGTTTTGTTTGCATTCCCATTTCTGACCAGCAATGGCTAATATCCTGTATTGTATTTAATTATTCATGATCATTGATTTTGTTTACTGTCCTGGTTTGTTCATTTCTTAACATTTAACAGAAGAAAAAAGAAAAACAACATTTAACATAAAGCAGTCAATTAGTACTCCGAATCCATTAAAACTGCAAGGGTTTCAGTATTTCCTTAAAACTGGTTAATATCTTGACACTTGAGAAAGCCTGAATAAGGAGAAACGCGTTGTATGTGGGAGAGGAGCATTCTACTAGAACTTCATGCACCTTACAAGACTGGACCTCGAGGATCATCTGATAACATCTGGGAATTCAAGACCCCTAGAGGGGCTCCCGAATACCTATGACACTGAGCAGGGTACTGCTCAGGAAGATGTGAGTGGAACCCTCATATATTATATGTCTTTTGGTCCACTTATTAGTCTTAATATACTACACTATATTACCGTATTTATCGGCGTATAACACGCACTTTTTCTCCCTGAAAATAGGGAGCAAATGACGTCTGCGTGTTATACGCCGATCGGTGGCTGGGGAAAAAAAAAAAATCTAAAACTTACCTCGTTCCTGCTCTGTCCCCCGGTGCTCTGAAGCTGTGTGGCTGTGAGGGAAGCGTTGTGAGCTCCCCTCCAGCCGCGCGGAACAATAACGTTTGTTTAAAAAAAAAACACTTTGTTGACCGCGCGGCTGGAGGGGAGCTCACAACGCTTCCCTCACAGCCACGCACCTTCAGAGCACCGGGAGACGGAGCAGGAACGAGGTAAGTACTGGGGTCTGGGGAAGGGGGGGAGGAGGGTGGCATACTAAGGCGCAATATCCTGGCATATTACATGGCATATTGGGGGCAATATCCTGGCATATTGGGGGCAATATCCTGGCATATTAAATGGCATATTGGGCTTCAAAGTTCTTTATTTGAAATGTAAGTTTTTTTCCCTGAAATTTCCTTCTTAAAATGAGGTGCGTGTTATACACCGGCGCGTGTTATACGCCGATAAATACGGCACTTTATTTTGTGTTTGTTTTTCTTCCCCTTGCATTATATACGGAGAATATTGCCTCCTATAAGGGTAAATAACAGTATTTAGTGTTTTGGGAAGCGCACGATTTCACTTATTTGTTTTGTGGTTAATTTCTGAGATGTGTGTTTAATTATCAGTACAAAAAAAAAAAACTGTCAGCGCTTCTCATCCTAATAAAGTTGGCAAAAAATGAGAGGTCTTGGTTATATGAATTGGCCAAAGCATAATTAAGCTCACCCGCCACGTCAAGGCACACTGTCAGTAGGGTAAGAACCTAACCTCACCTTACATCTACAGGGCTCACAAAGCAGTTTATTCCGCCACCAAATCCTTTTTAATGTGTTGGAAGAGGTGCAATTAAACCTCCTCCCAATTAACCCCATTACAGCAAGCTGCAACCAGACAATGAGGACCCAACAACCTCAACTATGTGCAAGCAAGGGAAAAGAAAAATGGCGGTGAGCTGAGCAAGCATGCTCACACCTGTTTGATAAGCTTCATTTTATACATTTAGATTATTTGACCCTGTGACTAGCTCAGCGCACCCACATTTTTATTCTCCCTGTTTAATTATCAGCGTTTGCAGTTTTTCTTCTACTATTCCAGAAAATATGCTTTATTAAGAGCAAAAAAAAAAAAACGAAATAAATTATTATGAAGAAATCATCTTCCCACAAGGTCAGCATTATAACACACAGACACCTCCGCCTGCAGTATAATGGGATTATTATTTAACACAAATCTACCCACAGCAGACAAGACAAACGACTTGCTTTTCCTCCATAAATCTGCCATTCGCAACGCTGCCACCGCCGCAAGGGATTCTGGGTAAGTATATGCATAAATGGATAACATGGATATCGAGGCAAAAAGGGAATCATTGCAGACCTTAATTTGCAAATGACTACCCAGAATCCCTTGCCGCGGTGGTAGCACTGTGAGTGGGACATTTCTGTGGGGAAAAAAGCCATTTGGCCTGTCTGGGGGGTGTTTCATAGCATGCTCGTGTAGGGATGGATATCCCTCAAGAACAAGTCATAAGGTTTTGTTCAGTGGCCCGACTAGTTTTCCAGCTGTCACTATGCTTCCACCTTAGTGGAAAGTAGAGACATAGTAACATAGTAACATAGTAACATAGTAATTTAGATTGAAAAAAGACACAAGTCCATCAAGTTCAACCCTTCTACCTATCATTACAGCTTTTGATCCTAAAGAAGGCAAAACCCCCTAAGGAAGCTATTTTGAATTTTGCCTCCTAGGGGGGAAAAATCCTTCTTGACTCCAAAAGGGCAATCAGATTTCTCCTTGGATCAATAAGCTCTTTTATTAATGCTCATTCTATTATTAATAGCCCTGTATGTTCTGCTTTTCTAAAAAAACATCCAGACCATTTTTAAATGCATCTATTGTAGTTGATAGCACTACCTCTCTTGGCAGTGAGTTCCATAACTTTATTGTCCTAACCGTAAAGAATCCCTTCCTTTGATGTCTATGAAATTTTTGCTCTTCCAGTCTCAGGGGGTGACCTCTTGTTCTTTGTACATTTCTATTAATGAACAGGTCCCTGGAGAGCTCCTTATATTGGCCCTGCACATATTTATATAATGTTATCATATCCCCTCTAAGACGCCTTTTTTCTAAAGTAAATAAATGCAATTTTTTAAGTCTCTCTTCATAACTTAGATCCTCTAATCCCCTTATTAATTTTGTAGCCCTCCTTTGCACTTTTTCTAGTTCCTTAATATCCTTTTTAAGGACTGGTGCCCAGAACTGTACTGCATATTCAAGGTGAGGTCTTACCATCAAGATGGGGGACATATAGTCAACAGAAGGGAGCTTTTCAAGGAATGATTTCCAGGTGGAGCCAGCATCAGATGTTTGGCAGAATAGACAGACAGAATGAGCTCCGTGAAAAAAGTGAGCACTCTATCCAAAGGCAGAGTGCGTCAACTATTGATAACTCCTGCTATTGGCGAAGGTTATCCGCCAAAATCGTCATCTCTTCACCTTGTGCACCTGGAAGAATTTACCCAAGCTGCCCCCCCCTGTATCTAGAAACCCACATCCAGCTGCCCACCTCACTCGAATGGGTCTATTCACTAAAATTCGACTTCGGGGGTCGACTTTCATTTTGAGACTAAGTCAAATCCGGCAATTTGAGGTTAGAATCTTCCCCACTGAAGGTAATGGGAGGTGTAATGATTGAAGCTGTTTTTTGAGACAAAGTCAAACTCAGGTGCCGAATTTTAATCAAAAATAGCTTTGATCATTTCAACCCCCATTACTTTCAGTGGGGAAGATTCCAACCTTGCGTGCCAGATTTGACTTAGTCTCAAAACGTAAGTCGACCTCCGAAGTCGGAATTTAGTGAATAGACCCATAAGTCTTCCAAAACATACTCTTTAAAGAAGCCTGCTACTCATCCTGCTAGAACACTCATTAATTAACCTGCAGCCAAACCCCCCCTAGCACTCCCAATGCACCAACACTGCCACCACCTTCTATTCCTGCCTATTGCCTCACCTTACCTGTTTTCTGTCCCCCCACTGCCTCTAGAGCAGGGGTCTCCAAACTACGGCCCTTCAGCTGCTGATGACCTACAGTATGGGAGTATGGGAGATGTAGTCTTGCAGCAGCTGTGTGGTCATGGTTTAGAGACCCCTGCTCTAGAGTGTAAGCTCTGTGAGCAAGGCTCTCTCCCTCATGTACTGTCTGTCTCTGCTCCTCTAACGCAGTCTGTAATTTACTTTTATGCTTTACACCAAGTGCTGCTCAGAAATAGTTTATTTTGTCCAATTTGTCAAAATTATGTTGTTGGTTTTTTTTTTACAAACAACTGGGAAATATTAAAGTACAGAAAATCACAACCTTTATTGTCATTAGATGATCTGCATTTTTTGTGTTTGACACAAGGGGGCGCACAAAGCTCACACTGGAGAGAATTACTGAAATACAACATTTTATGATTGAATGACACTTTAATAGATAAAATCAGATTCTGTCTGTTACATTTCACTGCAGGGGAGGCCTGGCAAGGGGGGAGGTTGGGCAGTTGCCCACCTGGGCCGGTCTCTAAACTCAAGAGGCTAGGGTTGCACTACTTTTCATTTTTAAATGCCCCAGTCTGGAACACTTTGGATCTTTCTGTCCATTTGTCTTGTCTGTCTGTCAGTGTCAGCATATCTATCTTGTATGCCTATGTGTTTCTATCTCTGATGATATCAGGTGGGTCGATGAAATGGACAGCTCTAAAAGGATAGCTCAATTGTTTTAGCTCTTCAACCCCCCACCAACAATTGCTTTAACCATTTGATTGCCAAGTTAAGATATGAAATAATCCTTAATGAAAGCTTACCTGTCCCATGCCCCGATGCCCTTTAGATTGCCCCACACCTCTTGCTACAGAGCCAGATTGCCCCACACTCCATTCAATAGAGCCAGGTTGCCCCACACCTCTTTCTACAGAGCTAGATTGCCCCACACTCCATTCAATAGAGCCAGGTTGCCCCACACTCCATTCAATAGAGCCAGGTTGCCCCACACCTCTTTCTACAGAGCTAGATTGCCCCACACTCCATTCAATAGAGCCAGGTTGCCCCACACCTCTTTCTACAGAGCTAGATTGCCCCACACTCCATTCAATAGAGCCAGGTTGCCCCACACCTCTTTCTACAGAGCTAGATTGCCCCACACCTCTTTCTACAGAGCTAGATTGCTCCACACTGGCTGTTAAAAGGGGCAGCTCCACCTGGTGTATTATCTGTATGTTGTACATGTATTTATTATATGTGAATTGTACTAATTGTACTAATTTTTACTTTTAAACATTTGACAGTTCTCCCTTGGTTTTAGATGGAAAATAATTTCACCGGGGCTTTTGAATTCAGTGACACTGAACAAGGAGGGGCTTAGAGAGAGAGGGAGGGGCTTGGGCAGATAGCCAGGACTGCTGCTATAGCAAAAACAATAAATATATTACACTTTATTTGCAGTTTCAGGAGACAGGAAGATTTGGGAAACAAAACTGATCAGACGCATCTTTGCACTTCTGATGTAAAAATATTTTTTGACCACTGTAAGTGGAGCATCCTTTATCCAGCATCCTTTATCTCCTATCTGGAATTGGTTTAAACTTTGATAC